>JAULJZ010169324.1:0-20470 GCA_032270985.1 Heliamphora pulchella
TTTTGATGGATTGGATCTCTTTTTATACATTTGTGGTATAAATCATTTTATGGGTTTTCGTAGTTGAGCTACGGTGGAGTTTTGAATGTTCTCCATAGATGTACCATGGCAGTGGGTTTGGTTGAGTTGGGCTTCCATTGCTCCTCGGTGTAAGTCCCGAAACGTGCGCAGCGTAGGTGCTCTGTACCTTCGGGTTAGTCCCCGTAAATTGAGTGTGAGTGCTCTGGACCCTCGGGCTCAGGTCTAATAAATTGAGTGGTTATGTTGGGTGCTCTGTACCCACGGGTTTTGTCCCGTAAATTGAGTACATTGTCATGACTCCATATAGAGCTTGTCATTACCAAGCCTATGGATTCAGGGTAATGGACGAGAGTCTATAGTTGTTACCTTTGTCGGTATGGCAGAGTCAGTAGATAGGATTACATTTTATCTTTCTCCTCAGTTATGTGGCTTGAGTCGAGCTTACTGTTTTATTTACAGCTTTCCCTTAATTGTGGCATGATATCTGTTAGGATGATATGCATAGTTTGAAGGATGAAAAGCGTGGGTTTTTATGAGATAAAAACATTTTGAGACTCGTGTTAGTCTGATGGAAAACTTGTGATTTTGGAAGGAAAACATTTTTGGCTCCTGTGGTTGAGCCCGTATGTGTATTATTGCATAGCCTACTTTACAGTTTTACTATCTCTGTTCTATTGGGCTTCGGCTCACGGTGTGAAATTTTTGCTGGAAAACTTTTTCAGGTGAGCATGATGAGTTGACCTAGTTGCAGAGGTGATGGAAGACTTACTATAGTTTTCCCTTTTTGAGAGATGTACTTACACATGTGACGCCTGCTGAGGCTGGTTTTGTACGTCTTTTGGCGATATGTTTATTCATATATGAGATGCATGTTTTCAATTTATGACAGTTGAACTATGGAGATTTTTATCCAAATGTTTTACATTTTTATTATCAACTGTGAAATCTATTTTCATAAATAGGAGTTTTGGTGGGCTTTCGCGTGACCTGGATGTTTGGGACGTGACAAGAGTGTCTACAGCAGGCTAGTTCTTCTTTGGTAGATGTGTTAGGGTTGTTTATTGAAAATTATATTTTTTAGTATTTAATTTTATTTTAATAAAATTGATTTTTTATTTTATTAGAATCTTAATGAGTAATGTATGTAATATCATTTCTTTAATGTTATGTATAGATGCCCTTTATTCTGTATAGTATTTAATCTGGTGTGTAGATTATAGCTTACATATAGAAGACCATATTTTACGTACATACAGAATATAAGTATTTGTTCACAGTTTAGATGGAAATGGGCATACCATCGGTAGGACTGTAGTATAGAGTTTTAGTAGTAAGGACTTGGTTACGACGAACAAATAATAGCATTGTATAGTGTTTCGACTCTCTGTGCTAATACACTTTGTGTGTATTAAACGGGACACATTGGGGTAATTAATTTTATACTGACTATATAAATTAATTCACACCCTAAGGTTATTATGAAAATGCTTATACTCTTAATCCTGATATAATTAATAAGTTGCGATTATTTAATATTCTTTGTTTTAATTCATTAGGGGGTGCGATCTTATATATGTCTATATTCCTGGTGAGTTAGATAGCAGTATTATTTATATGGTGAATATTAATTATTGACGGAATTCACATCTCAAAAGATTAGGATTGACCATACCCCATTAAGGAAGCTTATAAGTTTTGAGCAGGCCAAATTCTGCTGGTGGATTTGATTATCCGATGGTCAAATAAGTTCAGCAAAAGAATATAATGAATTTAAAGACACGTCAGTAATTAAATTTAATTAGCAGGTATTGGGAATCTTAACATGAGAAAATGAGTTAAGCATTTAATAACAAGAGCTCAATGCAAGATGGTATTGAGATTACGGCTTAGAATGCAATAACAGTTCTTTAGTGGTGCAAACTGTAATTTAGTATTTTATGAAAATTGTAGAAATTGCTACAAGGTTTTCATAATTACAGATACCGCTCAGAAGTTTGCTTAATTACGAAAATGACTGGATACGTATCTGGGATACACTAGAAGTTTTTGTCATAATTATCCACAGGTCACTGCTGTAGCCCTATAAATGTGTGGGTAGGCTGAACCAAATTCATAACTTGTCTTCAAGACTAAAGCTGACCAGGTTCTACTGGTATAAGTTCTCAAAGGTTCGTAGCCCACACTACGTTTTGGAATCGCATAAGTGAATATAGTAAAAGATCTGAAGGGAGTTTCAACTCAAAATATCAAATAATAGTTGGAGAATCGACCAAAAAGGTATTCTTCTAAATTAACTATGGTTGCACGGGTTTTATTTTAATTGTTCGACATCAAAAGTTTTATTTGGAGCTCGTTTCAATGATTGCCCGTCTAGTTAATTTTTTATTGAAAATCATTTACAAAATCAATAATCATGGCAGTTTTGCCTCAAGCAGATGTGGCCCATTAGATTTACGAGGGTCGGGATCCTGTCCCGTTGGTTCTTGTCGAGACGCTGCTTGGGCTTGATGCAGTCCACACTGCGGGTGCCACTTATTTCGCCAGTAGTGCGCTCCTGCAATAGGTAGTCTCTCAACTCTCGATTTTCTGTATTTCTCTTGGGTCTTTCCATTCAGCATTCCCTTTTCTGTGTTTTTTCTCTATTTTCTCGCTCAGCTCTCCTTTTCTCTATTCTCTCCGATTTTTTTTACTCAACTCTCCTTTTTCTTTGTTTCTCTCAGGTCCGACTGATGGAGAAAGTGGATCTACAGGAGAAGCCTATGTCTGATAGTTACAGTGTAAAATCCTTCACTCATCGTTAGGATTATCACTCGACCGAGGCCGCTTGGCAGGATTACTTGTGTTCTCTGACCATGGAGGACATCTCTTGGTTATGCCCATGGCTGAAGATATCTTCCATGACTACTGCAACCAAGGGCCACTCAGGGGTCCTATTGTTCGGCTTGAAGCTGTCCACTTTCTACCATCCATATCGCATTCTTTGTCAGTTCGGGTATACTCAAATTTACCCTAAGACTGCTATGAGCCATTTGTACAATTCTCCTCACTGGGCCCCTTTCCTGGTTTAGTACTTACTGGCTTGGTTTTCTCGACTAAGGATACTGATCAGCAGGGATTTTGACAGCGTGTTATCTACGAGTTACAAGGCTTGGCTGCAAGAGGAGATAAAGCACAGGGTAGATTAGGAAGGGAATGTAAACAGAATGAGGGCTTGACTTTGCTTTGTTGTACCTTAATATTTTGCTTGTTTTTCCTTTTTTTTTTCTTAGGATGAGGACTTGTGAGCTTCTCTTACTTCTGAATACTATATTAGTAAAACTCGCTAACGAAAGTTTCTCCGCTTCTAGCTTATGGTGACTTTTATAACTTGTTCTTTAGATTTTTGTTCTTACCATATAACCATTTTAAATTAAGTTTTTATATTGATCCTGCTACTTGAAACATGATTACAAAGAAGAGCTCTAAACAAAGGTTTGAGCCGAACTTCTGACAAAAACTGCCTACGTATTCCGAAGTAACACGTTTAAGATGATTTTTTAATAAATTAGATTTCTTGGATAAACGTAAAAATTAATTCTGGATTTGAAATTAATTAAAAGAAAATGTTTAATTTTAATAAATTATTATTTTTCAAAAAAAATGTTTAACTGGAAAATAAAATAAAATTCTTGATTTTTTATTTAAAATTAATTTTTTAAATAAATAAGAATTTTGAAATATTTTATTTGTTATACATTAAAATACGGAAAGATAGTTTGAAAAAATCAGAATCATTCAAATCGTGTGGTTTTCAAAATTAATAAATTTATTTTAATTAAACAATTTTTTTTAATCCTCAAAATTTCTTTTAAAAACTAAGCGGGAGAGTGAATTTATTCATAGATAAATCCCGCGGATCTCCATTACTATTTCGTAGGTGACGTAATTAATTCTATGTGTTGATAGTAAGATCTTCCTCCCAATCAAACATAAATAATTACGGTATCGCCGGTATGAATCTCCTTTCGGGATAATTCTGGATAAACATTAGTGTGGATCACTTCTCCATCTAAAGGGTTTATTGCGAAACAATTAATTCAGAATTAGGTGGTGGTTAACACTTAGCTGTAAATAATAGTATCTTCTCCATCTGAGTCATTAATATTATTTACTAGATCGAAGTTACGTTAGCTATTTAATTTTACTTGGCACGGCCTATTGCCTAGATAGTAAAATTAATAGAAAATGGCCTATTTGGACAAACGATGAATACTAGACGTCCTGTAACGTCCCAGTACATACCCTAGTTGTAATAACCCGGTTAATAACGATCTGTGTAAAGACCCGGCTCGAACCCTAGTATTAGTGACGGATAGTCCACAAGGCTATAGAGTACAGACGAGGTTAAATACCCTAACTTGAATCGAAAACCTTAAGTTCGGTCCGAAAATCCCAAAAAGGTTCAAAACTCAGGCAATAAAACCTTAGCCCCCAGAGAGTCTCCTAACATTCTAAACAAAGAAAATATCATGAAATAATGAGTTAAAAATAAAAAATACTCATAAATAGGATAAAATGACCCTTTTATCCATAGTAGAGTAAAAAGTCTTAAAAATTTAAATTTTGACACATGGTTACCCTAAATGAAGGATTTAAGTACAATTAACTAAAAAAAGACAAAATAACATCAAAAATAACAAAAATGTCCCTTAGTGGCCGACCACCTTGGGAAGTGTGTCAAAAAGTGACTTTTTGCTTTCTTTTTAACTTAAAATGATGAGAATTGTATTAAATTAAGCATTATAGAGATTCAATACTTGTTGAACAAGTAATATACATAATAATATAGTATCATAGGTTAATAACAGAAAATAAATCATTATTGAAGTTCATACACAATAAAATAAGTCAAAAAATCATATATTGTCAAAATAGCTTAATTTGACTTAAAATACTATATCTATTTAATCAATTGCTATGAAAATTATGATAATACATGGGAATACTATATTTATCATAAACATACAAAAATAATAGATAATAGTAGGAAAAGATAAAAAAAGATACATTAAAGGGCACGCAAACCAATGAAAAACCCCTTAATTGATGTGGGGTCAGGTTTTTATCCCCCAAACTGACTCCTAGCTGTATTTATGTTCCCCATATTGTATTTTTAGGCCTCAAAAGTTGCACCCATTGAATTCACCTCATATCTCATTTAATTAAAAGAAGAAAAAGTCTTTCAAATGTATCTTTTTGTCTCCCACATGTCCCCTAGCCTTGCTTATATAAAGAGAGCCAAACACCCTCTTCTCCATATGTTATTTCCATGCAAGAGAGGGGGCTGAACCAGAAACACTTTGATCTTGAGAGTTAAGGTGAGTTTGAGGAAGTAAAAGGAAGGAAAATGAAGAAACCGAGGAGATTTTCGAAAGCTAAGTCCAAATCAACCCTCTACCCTTCTTTGATCTCTCAAAACAAGTAAGTAAAATCTATAAACCTTGTGTCTAATATCCCTAAAATATCCCCCAACACGTCCCTTTAAACACTTTAAGAATCAAGAACTGAAATCAAATCGAAAAGGTATCGTAGTTGGAAATTAGGGGAAGTTATGTTTATAAGCGATATGAGATGTTGTTGTATGTTGTTATCTTTGATTTTGATGACTTATAAGTGTGATGGAGCCTTGATATTATTGTCTAAAACATAAGCATGCAAAGAAATGGAACAAAAACTTGACATGAAATAAGTAGAAGACTTGAACCCTAAGAGGCTTAAATTTTGAGAACTTTATTGTTACTGCCCTGAACTTTAGAACATCATAACTAAATGTAGAAAATTGATCTAAGCATGTTCTTTATGCTCAGATTTATCTTTCTGTGTTGTCTTTCATCCAAAATTGGTTTCAACTCATTCGCATAAGTAGAACTCAAGATATTGCAATTTTACCAAAGTATGTCATTTCATGACCAGTCAACACTACGAACTTGGAAACCTTGGTTTAAAGTGAGATCCGAACTTTGGTCAGAACATGAAAGTTGTAGATAACATGTATATATATCTATCCACCGATAATGAGAACAAAATATGAAGTCTTAATAGGTCAAAACCCCTTTGAAATTCTCTATTGAGTTTCAGCCCCCAAGGAACATTCTGTTACATATGTTTATATAGCTCAAAACCCCGATGCTTAGTGACCTATTGAAAATGTGGTATACATTAATATTGTAGATAACATATTGAAGTACTCTCCACCCAAAAATCAGACCTTAAATCCTTCGGATGATGGGCCAAAACCATTTCAAATCCTCTATCCAAAATTGGCTCTGCTGAGTATTGGCGGCTAACAAAACCTACTTTTTAATATGGCCAAAAAGTCTAACTTGTTTCAAACGACAACCTGTCGCTATAAACATGAAACTTGTAGGGGACTTGTTGAACTAGAACATACTAAAACATAGTCTCTTTTGGACTTGATATGATACCCCAAAACCGTGACCGACAGAAGCATATGTTTGGTAAAATCTTAAGAAAAGTGCTGAACCGTTTTTGCTTAAAATGTTATGTTCACCATTTTGCCTTAGGTTTTGGTCTTGGTATTAAACATGAGAGTTGTAGAAAATATTTTTCTCTCAATGATGTATAAAAATCAAAACTTGATTCCAAATTTAGATACCCCAAAACCTTGTCGGCTCTTTTAATTTAATACTTGATTTTTGGCCTTAAAAGTTGCTAAGCGTGATTTGAGTACCTTTACCATGAGACCCGAGTTTTTATATGATGTTTGATTTGAAGTAGTTGATTAGTGTTTCCAAGTGAATGTATGATAATTTAGAACTCACGCTATCATGTTGAATCATATCTTGAGAAGTGTAACTTGTACTTTACATACTTGTACCTTATACTTTACGAATTGTACCATAAACTTTGCCATGCCAGTCGATGCCGTGCTATAAATTGTTGCACTTGAGATCGATGGTACACATTATGAGCACTGTCACTTGCATCCTGACATGTTGGAATCCATCTGTGTAAACTGTTGTTGGGATGAGCTGTATTGAGATCGTAGTTTTGATTCTAAGTCTAGGGCGTCCCTAATTTCCATTGTTTCGAAAATGTTTTGGGATGTATTCCCCTTGTACACCCTGGGTGCGTCCCTGGTGTTACAGATTTGGTTTATACACCCTAGGTACGTCCCTGGTGTTTGAAATGGTTTATGGATATTGTTGGCCACCATGGGTTCACCGTTAGCATTTTGATTTTGATAGCTTGGACTTTTGGCTTGACACCGATGAAGGCATCACAAGTCTTAAGGTGGGACAAACCGCTTGGGATGAATTCCTCTTGTACACCCTCGGTGCGTCCCCGGTGTTGCAGATTTGGTTTATACACCCTAGGTACGTTCTTGGTGTTTGAAATGGTTTATGGATATTATTGGCCACCATGGGTTTATCGCTAGCATTTTGATTTCGATAGCTTGGACTTTTGGCTTGACACCGACGAAGGCATTACAAGTCTTAAGGTGGGACAAACCGCTTGGGATGAATTCCTCTTGTACACCCTGGGTGGTCCCCGGTGTTATAGATTTGATTTATACACCCTAGGTGCCACCTCGGTGTTTGAAATGGTTTATTGAATATTGTTGGCCTGGAGTATGGCGCGGACCCCACGCCGTTGCCATTGAGTAAAACAGCTGTGGCATGACGCCCTGTAACGACTTGGTACAGACCCTAGTTGTAACAATCCAATTGATAACGATCGGTGTAAAAACCCAGCGCAAACCCTAGTATTAGTGATGGATAAACCACGATACCATAGAACACAAAAGAAGTTTAGAACCTTAACTCAAATCGAAAACCCTAAGTTCGGCCTAGAAACTCTATAAAGGTCCAAAACTTAGGCAACAAAACCTTAGCACTCGGAGAGTCTTCTAACATTCTAAATGAAGTAAATATCATAAAATAATAAATTAAAAATAAAAAATCATCATAAATACGGTAAAATAATTATTTTGCCCCTAATACAACAAAAATCCTTAAAAATCTATATTTGACATATGGATACCCTAAATCAAAGATTTAAATACAATTAAGTTAAAAAAAGACAAAATAACATCAAAAATGCCAACAATACCCCGTAGTGGCCGACCACCTTGGAAAGATTGCCAAAAAGTGACTTTTTGCCTTTTTTTAACCTTAAAATGATGAGAAATGTATTAAATTAACCATTATGATGATCTAATACTTGTTAAATAAGTAATAATCATAATAATATATTGGTTTAGGTCAACAAAAGCAAACAAATCATTATTGAAGTCCATACACAACAAAATAAGTCAAAAAGTCACTTATTGCCAAAATAGCTAAATTTGACTTAAAGGACTACATCTATTGAATCAATTACTACAAAAATTATGATAATACGTGAAAATACTATATTTTTCTCATAAACATATTAAAATAATAAGTCTCAATAGAAAATGACACTAAAAAGATATATGAAATTAACTTTTAATGCATTTTCTTATACAAATGGGCACGCAAACCAATGCAAAACCCCTTGATTGATGTGTGGTCAGGTTTTTGTCCCCCAAAAAGCCTGCTAGCTGTATTTAGCTTCTCCAAATCTGATTTTGTTCCATCAAAACTATCACCATGTCAACTCATATCAACTCAACCCATGTGTAGTGAAAAAGAAAAAAAAGAAAAAAGTACCTTAATTAAATCTTTTGTCTCCCCTTTGTTCCCTTGTCTTTGCCTATATAAACTAAGACTAAACACCACTTCTCTCCTTCATAATTTCGTGCGACAAAGATGAGGGACCAAACCTTCATTGCTCTTGAGTGTTAAGGTGAGTTTGAGGGAGAAAAAGGAAGAAAAAGGAAGGAATTAAGGAGATTTTTGAAAACTAAGTCCAAATCCATCCTCCACCATCTTTTGATCTCTCAACCAAGTAAGTAAAACTTTAAAACCTTGTGTCTAAGATCCCTCAAAATATTCCCCAACACACCCCTTTAAACAATCTAAAAATCAAGAACCGAAATCAAATCGAAAAGGCGTCGTAGTTGAAAATTACGGGCTGTTATGTTTATGAATGATATGAGATGTTGTTGTGTGTTGTTATCATTGAGTTTGATAACCTCTAAGTGTGATAGAGCCTTGATATTAAAGTCTAAAACACAAGCATGCAAAGAAATGGAACAAAAACTTGACATGACATAAGTAGAAGACTTGAACCCTAAGAGGCTTAATTTTTGAGAACTTTGATGTTTCTGTCCTGAGATTTGAAATGCCATAACTCAATGTAGAAAATTTATCTAAGCATGTTCTTTATATCCAGATTTAAATATTTGTGTTATCTTTCATCCAAAGTTGTTTTCAACTCATTTGTATAAGTAGAACTCATGATATTGCAATTTTACCAAAGTGCGTCATTTTCTGACTAGTCAACACTACCGACTTAGAAACCCTATTTTAAAATGCGATCCGAAGTTTGGTCAAAACATGAAAGTTGTAGATGCCATGTATATCTATATACCCACCAAAAATGAGAACACAATATTGAGTTTTGTTAGGTCAAAACTCCTTATAAATTCTCTATTGAGTTTCAGCTCCCAAGGAACATTCTGTTATATATTTTTATATAGCTCAAAACCCCTATTTTTAGTGACCTATTCCAAAAGTGGTCTACAAGAACATTATAGCTAACATATTGAAGTACTTATTTTCGAAATATCAAAATTGAAAGCGTTGGGATGAAAGTCCAAAACCACTTCAAACCCTCTGTCCAAAATTGGCTCTGCTGAGTTTTGGCGGCTGACAGAACCTACTTTTTAAAATAGCAAAAAGTCAAACTTGTTCCAAACAACTGCCCTTAGATCTAAAGATGAAACGTGTATGGGACTTGTTGACCTAGAACATACTAAAAATTGGGCACATTTGGACTTGAAATGATTCCCGAAAACCGATACCAACAGAAGCATAATGTTGGTAAAATCTTTAGAAAAGTGCTGAACTATTTTGCTTAAGATGAATTGTTCACCCAATTGCCTTAGGATTTGGCCTTGGTGTTAAACATGATAGTTGTAGAAAATATTTTTATCTAAATGCTGTACAAAAATCATAGCTTGATTCCATGTCTAGATACCTCAAAACCTTGCCGGCCCTTTTAATTTAATACTTGACTTTTGGTCTTAAAATTTGCTAAGTGTATGTGTGAGTACCTTATTGTCAGACCTGAGTTTTTGTATGATATTTGATTTGAATTAGTTGATTAGTGCTTTTAAGTGGATGTATGATGATTTAGAACCCATACTGTCATATTTAAATCATAAATCTTGAGAATTGTAGCTTGTGCTTCACATACTTGTACCTTATGCTTTGCGAATTGTACCATGAACCATGCCATGCTAGTTGATGCCATGCTATAAATTGTTGCACTTGAGATTGATGGTACATAATATCAGCATTGTCACTTGCATCCTAGCATATTGGAGTCCATATGTGCAAACAGTTGTTGGGATGGGCTGTATTGAGATCGTCGTTCTTGATTCTATGTCTAGGACGTCCCTTGTTGCCATTTTTTTATAATGTTTTGGGGTGTATTCCCCTTGTACACCCTGGGTGTGTCCATGGTGTTTGAAATGATTTTGGGTCATACACCCTAGGTACGTCCCTGGTGTTTGAAATGGTTTACAGATATTGTTTGGCACCATGAGTTCGTCGCTAGCATTCTGGTTTTGATAACTTAGACTTTGTTATGATACCAAGCAAGCATCCTGGTCTTAATATGTGTAACATAACAACAAAGTCTCATCAAGGCAATGACAATAAGTCCCTGTGGTGGCAATGATAATAAGTCCCATCAAGGCATTAACAATAAGTCCCTGAGGCAGCAATAACAACAAAGTTCCATCACGATAATGACAACAAGTCTCTGAGGCGGCAATGATAATAAGTCCCATTACGGCATTGATAATAAGTGCAGGCCATTGACAATAAGTCCCTGAGGCGACAATAATAACAAAGTTCCATCACAGCATTGACAGTAAGTCCCTGAGGCGACAATAACAACAAAGTCCTATCTCGGCAATGACAATAAGTTCCTGAGGCGGCAATGATAATAAGTCCCATCACGGCATTGACAATAAGTCCCTAAAGCGGCAACGATGATAAGTCTCTGCAGGCAATACTAATAAGTCCCAAAGTGGAACTCCTATTTTTATTTCTAATGAATGTTGGGTTGGGCACTTACATCACATCCATTGCATCACATATTTGTACACTTATTTTTATATATGCTTGTCATGTTGTAACTATCGAATTTGTCTGTCTCCTTGACTATAAACTGTACTGGGTGTTATATAATATGTGTTGCGGTGAATTTTGTGCCATGAGAATAGTTAGAAGGTTAGAGTGCTTTGCTTCTGGGTTTTGGCTTATGGCATTTGTGTCACAGGTGAGGAGGAGTTCTTGGAGGAAGTCATCCCAGAGGGAAAAGAAGAGTTTGAAGAACAAGATGAGTTCCAAGAGCACGTGAATTTCGCTGATGCATTCTGAGGAGTCGAGACCTCTGCTTTTGTTCTTATATTCAATTCTCTCGTGCTTAGTCTAAATTTTTGAAATTTCTTAGTGAAATTGTAATAGTTAAGTACTTTGAATGGTTCAAAATTCCTTTATGATGTAATAATTAACGTATATAAATATGAATGAATGGTTAGAATATCCCTTTATTTATATTTATGTATGTCCCGAAGTGCTCCGAGGACGGGGTGTCACAGTTGGTATCAGAGCTTTGGTTTAGTGAACTTTCAAGCCTTGGGTTATGGGAAACTATGCCTTCTATCGCGTTGGACCTCTACAGGAGGCGTTGTATTAATTATTACTATCATCAATACATTATAAGAACTAAAATTTGATGCGTCTATGTTCTTTAGCGAGTCGTGTTAGGATGCTATCAAGTTCGGGAACAGCAAGGAATCTACACACAAAAGACAAGTAAGGGCATCGAGATCAAAGATCGGAGATTCATGCAACGGCTTATCTTATTTTAAGGGGGGAGACCGGAGTGCGCACTAGGAGAAGTTTTAGATATGACATCGAGAGACACCGTTAGAACCCCGCGACTTCATCCTTATAAGTCCTTTTCTCATTTACCCCAAGCCCTGGTGTCAACTTTTTGAAGTTATTTTGTATATCCTTCCTTCTTATATCGTCAGTTCTCAATGGTACCATCAAGCATCGTTTGTCGGTAACTCTTATGCACCCAAGTCTTATTGATAACCCTATTCAAAATTTAATCCTAGAAAATACCCTTGTCTTTAAGTTTTCGTGCCTCAATAATGACCAATATTCGCATTTGATTCTACTCCGATTCGAGTCATCATCCTTGAACTAACTCTTCTCTTGTAGAACTCAATATCAATTTTTTGTTAAGTACCCATTCCAAACATTCGACATTGATAAAATTTTCTGCCGTCGCTCATTTTTCTCCATCCTGAAAGCACAATCTGTTGCAATGATTTTGTGAATTCTTCGTACACTCTTGAAATCTCTACCAGGGAAGTAGACTTGAATGGTAGAATTGAAATACGTTAGATTGACGTAACTTGAGGGCAAATATCTAGTTTGGCTGCCCCTTTTGCTTAAACATCTCTTTTATCATAGCTTAATTGTATTAGATTTGTTCCGGGGACACTTGTTTAAAGTATTGTTCATTGTCCTCTTCTTGTTTCTCCTACCTTTGAACCCCAAATGAACACTCAATCTGTGTCAACGGTAATTGCCTTAACTATGACCATTTAACCTCATTCAACCTATCTTTGAACCACCTAGGTTCCACCTAAACTGTTCAAACCCCACGTGTGTTTTTAATTGTTGTCCTTCAAAATCTCACCCCATAGATCTATGAGTAACAACGGTCATCAGGATATTACGTCATTAGGCCTTAGCGCTTTCACGAGAAACTGAGATGACGCACAAAAACCTCCTACCACCTCTTCAAGCGTGAAGCAGATTTCTTCTTTGTATCATGGCTTAGAATATCTGTCAACGTCCGTGTTTAACAAAATTTTGAAAATCAAGACTCCCATTGCAAGGATGGTTAAGTAAGGGCTTATTCAACTAACTATATCTTTTCAAAGGTCCCGACAAATAAGACTATGCCATCAGCAATCTAAAGTTAGAAACGACAGCTTCACGCCAAAGGATTCGCGACACCACCATATGGCACAATTTAAACTTCCCTAAGACTAGTTCATAGTTGACCTACCTATTTCGATAAATGAGGAAGCACAAGATTCATACCGATAGTAAGGAAGTGAAAAACGAGAAATAACCTTGAACTCATGATAACTTTAGTATGCTAGCAAAGGAGGTACGTCTATACACATCGATATTCACTCTAGCCTTCCCTCCAAAGTGTTAGAGTCAGAATTTTTTCCATCACTACCGAAGAACAAAGAATCTTAATCACAACAAAGAACGTTTGTAGCCTAATGAAGAATTAACCACCAAGTCACAATGGATCACATGAATTACCACAACTACATCTTTTATCATGTTCATTTTACCCTAGAATGACCAACCGTATGAGAAAATGACCTAGTTACTGGAGAGACATTGAAACCCAACGTTCTAACGCGTCAAGAACATACGGTAAAGGCCAAGACGAACGGAGTAGCCTTTGAAAAGACTAAAGAGAAAATGAAAGCATATGATTACAGACTTCGTCATCAAGATTATCAAGATCACCTCAAGGACCGATAACTCTTTAGTTAAACAATTCAAGGATTTGGGTGCCAAGGAGTTTGTGGAAATAGTGAGCCCCATTGACGCTGAAGATTGTTTGAGGGGTAGAGTGCGCATTTTAGACAGACCAAGTTATTCACATGGTAGGTTCTTAAAGTATCAGTTTGTATTCGTTTGGCGTTTAGACTGTGTAACTCTTATGGAGTTGGTATTCGATTTCCGTTGTGGTATCGGTGTGAGTTGCAAGGAAGTTGCTTTCGAAAACCTTTTGTAATGTGACCCGTTATAACAAGTTTATTTAGATTGGTGAGTAGATGTTGTTGGTATAGGGGAGGAATTTTCTTATAGGAATGCGTGAACTCTATGTATGAGAAGTAGGAGGGTGACATAATTTTGTTATTTTTTTTTTATTTTTGGTGGAGTTGCGTAGCAGCTTAGTATGAGTACGTGGGTGGAATAAGTGTTTGGATAAGAAGAATGGAAGCGTAAGTAAGATTATACAAATTCACGGGTGTGATTTTTGAAAATGGCCTTGAGTGAATCAAGTGTCTTGGTAGAATGTTGGTAAGATGAAATCATTAAAGTGCGCAAGTGGTTCTTAGTTCAATTGTGTGGATGAAAATGTGTGAAAGGATTGAGTGATAATGATAAGAGACTTTATAATCAGGAGTTAATACTGTTCAGTTGAAGGATTGTAGTGTGTATGGTACGTACATGAAGGAAATATGTGATGAGGTTATGATTGGATTCGTATGAGTAAGCATATACCTAGGGAGCGTTTAGTCTGTAACACTCCAACCCTTTACATGGCAATGATATTATCCGCTTTGAGCAAAGCCCTCACTATTTTGTTCTTCCCAGGGGGTCACCCATCCTTGCATTGCTCCAGCATAAGCACGCTTAACTGTGAAGTTCTGCTAGGATCTCTACCACATGGGAAAAGGCCTCGTTAAATGTAAGGGTCCAAGATTTTTCTTTTATAGCCCAGGAACTCCCTCTCCCTTTCGATGTGGGATACCAAGATATCATAATCCACCCCATTAGGGCTGCGCATCCCCGTGCAATAGCCTACCGGTCCTTATCAACCCTCTCACTCAGAGACCTTACATTCAATAATAATTTTGATATATATATATAGCAAAATAATTTTATTTATTTAATTGTAGGAGACAATTCGGGTATTTTTCACATAGGTTCATTTTCTTGACTTTTCGAGCTTATCTCTTATCTTAAACAACTTGGGCTTATAACCTTGAGTTTTTAACCTCAATATTAGGGTTTTAAATACATGCTTATGTGGTTCCTAATTTGTCCCGGGTCTCGGGATTGAAAAACTTAAACGGTCATGCCGATTCTTCTTACCGAACTTAGGTTCGAGATTTCGTTGCTTTTGAGATGTTCTTTCTTGTTTTTTTTATTAGTATCTTGAGTTCGGGTTATTACATAGTCTGTGTGGTATGTTTAGCCATAGTGACTCATTAGGTTCAAGTGGCGATATTAGTCTTAATGGTAGTAAGGATAGAGTAGTTCAACACAAAGTGGTGATGTGATTTCGAGTGAGTAGTTATTAGTTGATTGAGAAGTAGTCTTCGATGTACATTTGAATATGGAAATGAGATGGTTTTTGGTAGAGTGACAGTCTTTCTAGATAGAAGTGGAGAATGTTTGAATCAGTTTCAGTGGTGGGTTAGTTTAGGGACATATGATCGCTTGTGGAAGTCATGCTTGATGAAAGTTATGTTCTGGAGCCAATGTCTTCTCAAAGATAGACTGGGGTCATGATACCAAAAATTGAAAGTGCAGGAGTCATATATACTCAAGATTTCCTTTAGGACTTGTTACGAGCATTATGAATTTGTGGTGATGCCTTTTGGGTTAATAAATGTACCTGTTGTGTTTATGGACCTGATGGATCGAGTGTTCAGAAGCTTTCTAGACTAATTTATAATTGTGTTGATGAATGATATTCGGTTATATTCTCGAAGTGAAGAGGAACACAGGGAACACTTGAAGATTTTTTGTAGATCATGAGAAAGCACAAGTTATATGTAAACTTGGACAGTGTGAGTTTAGTTGGATCGGGTGATGTTTCTAGGTCATGTTATAGCTGGAGAAGAAATTCAAGTGGACCCAACAGAAGTAGAAATAACAGTTCATGGGAAAAGGCTAACTAACATAATAGAGATATGAACTTTTTGAGGCTAGTTGGTTGTGTAACATGGTCCTTGAAGATTGGTAGTAATCAGTTTAAGATGTTAGTAGGACAAGACAACATTTATGCTAAGTACTGAACATATAGGATCAAACTTATCCACACCCGCAATAAAGAACGACTCAAGTAAATAGGACACAATTTTGGAGAACGAGAAGGCGCAATATTAGTAAATCATCCTCAACCTTCCATATGATGAAGTACGGGGCAAAATTTCAGGGACAAAATTTGTTTAAGGGGGTAGTTTGTAACAACCCGATACAGACGTTAGTTGTAACAACACAATTGATAACGACCCATGTAAAGACCCAGCCCAAACCCTAGTATTAGTTATAGATAGTCCACGAGACCATAGAACACAGAAGAAGTTCAAAACCTTAACTCGAATTGAAAACCCTAAGTTCAGCCTAAAAACCCTAAAAAGGATAAAAACTTAGGCAACAAAACCTTGGCACTCGAAGAGTCTCCTAACATTCTAAATGAAGTAACTATCATAAAATAATAAATTAAAAATAAAAAATCCTCATAATATTGTAAAATGACCGTTTTGCCCCTAATGCAACAAAAAGCCTTAAAAACCTAAATTTTGACATATGGATACCCTAAATCAATAATTTTAGTACAATTAGGTAGAAAAGACAAAATAACATCAAAAATTCCAAAAATATCCCCCTTAGTGGCCAACCACCATGGGAAGAGTGTCAAAAAGTGTTTTTTTGCTTTCTTTTTAGCTTAAAATGATGTGAAATGTATTAAATTAAGTATTATGATGATCTAATACTTGTGGAACAAGTAATATACATAATAATATAGTGTTTTAGGTCAACAAAAGCAAACAATCATTATTGAAGTCTATACACAACAAAATAAGTCAAAAAGTCACATATTGCCAAAATAGCTTAATTTGACTTAAAAGACTACATCTATTTATTCAATTGCTATGGAAACTATGATAATACATGAAAATACTATATTTCTCATAAACATAATAAAATAATAAGTCTCAGTACAAAAAGACACCAAAAGATACATCAAATTAACTTTTAATGCATTTTCTTGCACAAAAGGGCATGCAAACCAATGCAAAACCCCTTGATTGATGTGGGGTCAGGTTCTTGTCCCCCAAACCACCCCGTAGCTGTACTTAGCTTCCCGAAATCTGATTTTGTTTGCTCAAAACCATCACCATGTCAACTCATATCAATTCAACCCATGTGAAGTGGAAGAGAAAAATGAGAAAAAAGTACCTTAATTAAATATTTTTTCTCCACTTTGTCCCCTAGCCTTTGCCTATATAAACTAAGCCTAAACACTTCTTCTCGCCTTCATAATTTTGTGCACGAGAGGTGAGGGACCAGACCTTCTTTGCTCTTGAGTGTTAAGGTGAGTTTGAGGGATAAAAAGGAAGAAGAATGAAGGAATCAAGGAGATTTTCGAAAGCTAAGTCCAAATCCATCCTCCACCATCTTTTGATCTCTTAAACAAGTAAGTAAAACCTCTAAACCTTGTGTCTGAGATCCCTCAAATTTTCCCCCAATACATCCCTTTAAACACTCCAAAAATCAAGAACCAAAATCAAACCAAAAAGGCGTCGTAGTTGGAAATTAGGGGCTGTTATGTTTATGAATGATATGAGATATTTGTTGTGTGTTATTATTTTTGAGTTTGATGACCTCTAAGTGTGCTGGAGACTTGATATTAAAGTCTAAAACACAAGCATGCAAAGAAATGGAACAAAAACTTAACATGACTTAAGTAGAAGACTTGAACTCTAAGAGGCTTAATTTTTGAGAACTTTGATGTTTCTGCCCTGAGATTTGAAATGCAATAACTCTGAGACACCCCGTTCCCCGGTCATGTCGAGTCATATGTAACTATAAATAAGGGACATATTCTAGCCGAATGTTCATAAATACATAAGGTAACTACTACATCATTAACGGTTCAGAGATTGTTCAAAATACTTAATAAGTACAGTCATCCAGAAAACTTAACAAAAGTTACATTATGTCTGCGGAAAAACTGAACAAAAAGATCAAAAGTAAATATTCTGCACCTTCAAACTACAATGTTCGTATTACCCTGCTCCTGCACCTCTCCCCCTTCTTCAAAATCTCCTTCCTCAATGAACGCGCCTTCCTCGAACTGTTCTTCTTCTTCACCTGTGGTACGAATGCCATGAGCTGGTCCCTAGAAGCAAATTCCCTAAATCATTTAACAAACTCACAACGAGATATTCTACAATACATATCATATAATATATAATGCAAAGTTAAGGGAACAGAGATACAGGCAAGTTATCATTTTCAACAGGATGAGCACATATAAGAACAGAAGTGTGAGTGCGTGATGCAGAAGAATGCAATGCAAATGCCCAACCTCAAGTACTTCAAGAACAGTATCATGAATTCCAAGCTGGGAATTTCAGAGTAGACTTGATGGTATATTGATCACTTACCATATCCTAGTCTCATTGCGAAAGGTAAACGCTCACCTTGGCTACATGCCTCAACCATTTTGCTCAATGGCAACACCGTGGGGGTGGGGTAACCAGTTTTATCCATCCTTATCCGGGCCAATCGATCCCACCTTAAGTACTAGGATGCTCATTAAACATCAACTCAAAGTCTAATTAAAGCTAGTGACGATCCCATGGTGCCTAAATCCCCCTTTTATAATAAAAACTTCCAATTCAATATCAAATATGGCAGCCAGGGACGCCCTAGATCCACAACACTGAATAATTGATTTCCATGTCACCCAACCCAATCGAAAGATACGAAGGGGACTCCGATAACCCAAGATGAAGTGGAGAAATGCCCAAGACGTGCAATATGCCTCTCGTGTACAATTAATCATTGCATGGTATATAAACATGACATGGCACATGGTACAACTTGCTAAAGCGTTAAGTACAAGCATGTGAAGCATAACAACAATTTAAGCAACATAAATTCAAACCATTGGCATGAGTTCATCTCATCAAAAGTATCATTTTTATACACTAAATACTCACAAAGTTCGTATAAGATTCACACACTCAAGTCTCATAAGTAACACACCATTCAAACACTTAGCCAATTTTAGGTATAAGTTTAATTGCTAGTTTTAAAATTGCGACAGTGTTTCGAAGCACATAGGTATTGATTTAATTTCTAAAATTTTAACACTAATTAGATAAAAATATTTTCTATAGCTTTCATATTTATCACTAAGGTTAGTTCCTAAAGTAAAAAGGTCATTTATTTTATTTTAGTAAAAATCCTTCAGCATTTTGCAGAGAAAATTGTAGAAATTGAGCCTCTATTGGCCAAGATTTTGGGGTATCCATTCAAGGGATATGGCTATGCTCTTTGGTGGCGTTCTAGTTGAAGATGTCCCCTACAAGTTTCATGTTTGTGTAAGGGCAAGTTGTTTGCAAAGAGTTTGAGAATATGGGCAATTTATAAAAAGGATTCAGTCAGCCTAAAAAAGGTCTGCAAAATGTGAGTTTAACAAAGAAAGCTCAAAATCTTTGGCTTATCATCCAAGGGTATTTTAGACTGGTTTTAGCTCCGTATTTCATTGAATATGTTAGCTAAAATTTTCAAGTTTACCACTTATGGATTTGGTCTCTAAAAAGTTAGGTTGGGGTTCTCACAAAATAGTATGACAGAGAGATCTGTCAGTTACTGAACCATAATAGTGACTTTGGGAAGGCTTTTAACCTATCACGACTTCATATTTTTGGCTCATTTCTCATGGGCAAAAAGATAAATATGTCATATACAAATTTTATGTTTTGACCTAAGATTGGCACCCACTCTAACTTAAGGTGTTTAGGTCTACAACGTAGAGTGGTTAAGATCTGACACTCTTTGGAACAAATAAGATATCTTGAGTTCTACCAAAACGAAGTCACTTCAAACCAATTTCTTATGCAAGAGAACTCAAAAATCTAGATCAAGACACAAATATCACTTTAAAATCAGGTTTCTGCAATTAGTTATGATGTTTTAAAGTTGGTGGTAGAAAGTAAGTATGTCCAAAAAATCAGGCTACTTAAGGTTTTGGTTGGTTAACTTACGTTGTGTTCATTTTTGACATGTTTTCTTTGTATGCATGTTATAAACTCACATAAACCAAAACTCCAGAATACACACAAGTCATAAAACGTAAAACCATACACATGTAAGCTCATACAAAACACAATCTTACCCTAGCAGTCCAGTATTTGTATCTACAACGCCTTTTTTTTTGAGTTATTCGTCATTTCTTTTCTTAGGGTTTGTTATAGAGATGGATTGAGAGGTATCTTAAGGGAGAATATCAGAAGGTTTAAGGGAGTTGCATACCTCTTTTGATGATCCAAAGAATGAAGAAGAAATGGACTTAGCTTCAATGCTTCTCCTTTGATCCTTTCCTCCTTCTTTCTTCCTTCTCTCTTCTTATCTTCTTCTTCTTTGTAAACACTTAGAGAATTTTTGGGGGTCTCTCTTTCTCACCTCTCAGCTGAAGCATGTAGAGAATA
>JAULJZ010169333.1:0-24746 GCA_032270985.1 Heliamphora pulchella
AAAATATCTAAAGTTTTTTCATTTAATTAAAATTAATTAATTAAAAAAACTTAATTTTATTTTTTATTACAAAATATCTTAATTAAAACTAAATTTTTGAATTAATTAAATTAACTGGATAAATAAAACCAATAATTATCATCCACGCAATTAAAATATAAAATAAATTAAATGCAAGATAAATATCTCGATTTTATGATTGTATCGAAACTCTAAAGAGTTTCAGTCTCCTGTTAAGCTTTTAGTCTTTCAGTTGCTGCATAATTCCAGCTTTTCCGGTTGCATTAGGATTCCTCGATCTTATCTGATAAAATAGAGTAGGGAATCCTAAACTGTTTCAATGTTAATCCCAAGCATCCTAACTAAACACTAATAGCCGCTTTTTTGCAAATCGGTTGCTGTTTTTTGTCACATCCCTAACTCCGGGTCGCGCAAAAAGCTACTGAACAACCACCAAATCGCCCAAACAAAATGGATTTAAAACCAGAAGACCAAACAAGGCCAAAACCTTTGTAAAAGCGTACTATCGAGGGTTTATTGATTTAAAAGAGTAGGCAAAGGACTACAGTTACAGCCCACAAGCGAAGCCTTTTTAAAGAAACAAAATACATGTTTTAAACAAGAAAATCTTTAGTTTTTAAAGAAGCTTAGACCGTTTCAAAATCTACCTCGAAGCACCAAAGTTATGTGAAGCAAAAACCATTTGAAAATCCTGTTTGTAAACCGTTGATCCCAACAACGAAAGACGTAGTATGAAACTACGAAAAACAACAACCAACCGAAGGTTCTCTCGAAAGTATCAAAACATGCATACATCCATAACCATAGTACACGATTTATAACATGTTACAAATAAACATGAAACATATACAACAGGTATAAGCTACCTATCAAGACAAAACAGACGTCTTGTCATTAGTCACCTTCGGGCACCACCGGGTCAACCTGTAGGACCACGCTTACCTGAAAAAGGTTTTACAGCAAAATCTCACACTGTGAGCTGAAGCCCAATAGAAAACATACTGTAAAATTGTAAAGTAGGCTATGCAATTATACACACACGGGCTCAACCACAGGAACCAAAAAGGTTTTCCTTCCAAAATCACATGTTTTCCATCAGACTATCACGAGTCTCAAAAAGGTTTTATCTCATAAAATCCCACATTTTTCACCCTTCAAACTATGTATATCATCCTAACAGATATCATGCCATAGTTAAGGGAAAGCTATAGATAAAACATTTAGAATCCACCGTAGCTCAACTACGAAAAAGCCGCAAAACAGTTTATACAACACATGTCTAAAAGAGATCTAATCTATCAAAATGGAGATCTAAAACCATTTCCAACAAAACGTTTAAAAGGTGAGACTCAGCCCCGCGGGTTAGCTCTAAACCTCCAAAAAGCCATTTTTCACCGTTTTCACTAAACACCTCGTTTTCAAACCTCCATTTGAAAACTACGGATACCACGTACCCGAAACATGCAAATAATCAAGAAAAGGCGTAAAAACCCCACTTTTACCTAAAAACCATGGTTACACATGAAAATAGCATTTGATGTATTTTCTACTCGGTAAAAGCACGTATAATTACACAAAATACCCTTATACAGTAGTAAGGTTTAGAATCCTACCTCGTTGGGTCAAAATCCGATGCCTCGAAAATCAAACCTCGACGAAACTGAATTCTGTTCGGATATATACGAAGCCCCCAGCACCAACATCAAGCATCCATAGTCAGATTGCTAAAAACCGAGCCCCGGGCCCACATAAATCTAGAGAGAAGGCAGAGGAAAATCGCAACTTAGCTTAGAAGAAAATCTTCATCAAAATATCTTAGCCTCTGATATTTATAGAAAAACTCCAAAATTCGCCAAAATCCTTAGTTTAGTCGACTGGACCCCCACTCCAGTCGACTGAACAGCCTACTGAAAACATGAAAATTACCCAGCGCCACAGTCCAATCGACCAAACACCCTAGCTCAATCGACCGAACTAGAAAATCTCAGACCAGTCGACTGGGCCAACCCCTCCAGTCGACCGAACCTCAGGGCAATTTGTTTTTCTACGTAAAACTGGTTTTTTAGCCTTAAACCAAACCAAACGAGCCTCAACGGAACTCGAACAAGCATAAAACTCATTAGCACCTGTTGTTCTACTGTGAAGAAGCACAAACCCCAACGCCCGAAGTCAAAGATTAACTCTTAACTCCATAAATCTTGAAATTATTCCAAAAATAAAATAGGTCAGGATTTCACATTTTTTCTTGGAAACCGCAGCTTGGGGTGTTTTCTTGGGCCTGGAACGCTGTTCGCTTTTTATCAAAAAAACAAAAAGGCACTGCTTCAGCCCTTAAAAAAAATCTATATTGTTGGATAAAACAAAATTATGAAAATTTTTCTTTTTGCATTGTGCTGAAACAGCTTAGAATCCCATTGTTTGCGCCACAGCCCTTATTGAAACTGGAAACTGGAAACTGGTTGCTTTAGGAAGCTGAAACAGTGCACTTGGGAACCGCACCAGTTTTGGCACTATTTGGTGCTACTCTTTTGCTTGGAAAATTGCGCCTACCTTTTTGCTGACTTGGAGACTGGCGACTAGCTTTTTCAATTTTTCTTCTAAACTTGAATAACGCACAAGCCTCAAAAATAGTGGGCCACGATTCGGAAACTATTTGCTTGGAATCCTCAATTGTTCAGTGGCCTGGTACTATTTTGCTTGGGAATTTGTTTGATAACAGCGCCTGTGATTGGCGCTACTGGAAGCTTTTTGAAACAGCCATGAAGGCGCCTGGAAAAAACTGTGATTGGCTGCTGTGGTTTGCCTGTTAGCTGCGGCTGTTTGGCGTTGGGACGCTGCCATTTGCTTCTCCTATTGCTTCAGGCAGCGTTTAGCAGGGGCTGGTTTGCCCTTTTTTTTTATTGTCCAAAAAAAATTTTGGAGAAGAAAAAAAATATTGCAAACAAATTCCCAAGCCAAACAATAAAAAAACTTATTCGCCGCTAAAACCGCCGAAATCACCGCTGGTTATCGCCGTCAACAACTGTCGTTTTTTCCATACCTATTTTTATTATTTTTCTTTCTAATAAACTAGAAAAAAAAGTTAATAAACATAAAAAAAATTTACATCGAAACCTATATCCCGTAGGCTCACATTCGATCTAAAAAACTTTAACCTATCACGATCAACTCCCATGATTAAAAAAAATTAAATCATCATCCACGCATTCAATCAAACATGAAAATAAATGATGATTATAAAATTGAGATTAGAACGCTTGCAAAACAAAGTTAGCAACAGTTCTAAATCAACCCGGCCCTGATAACCGTAAACAAAAAATAAAATGACTTTGATACCAATTTGTTGGAGGTAATACTGCCAAGATCATTATTTTTTAAAAATAATTTTTGGTAAAAAATTAACTGGAAGGGCAAATGCCGAAACGGGTTCCAGATAAAAATTTTAACGTTGAACGATCAAAAAAAATTTGTGCAACCAAAGTTAATTTAGAAGAATACCTTTTTTTGATCTATTCTTCAACTACGATTTGATTTCGAGTTGAAACTCCAGTCAAATCTT
Organism: Heliamphora pulchella; assembly: GCA_032270985.1. Classification (NCBI taxonomy): domain Eukaryota; kingdom Viridiplantae; phylum Streptophyta; class Magnoliopsida; order Ericales; family Sarraceniaceae; genus Heliamphora; species Heliamphora pulchella. Next base: position 3,581 of record JAULJZ010169333.1, read on the forward strand.
CTACTGTAGTTCCTTACGCGATCCTCGAACGTAGTGTGGATTATGATTCTCCGAGAACTCGTACCGACAGAATCCTGATATATTTAAGTCTTGAAAGATAAAAACAATATCATATATGATATATGAGATATGAACTATCAGTCTCAAACTAGTTCAGCCTGCCCGCGTATATATAGGGATACAGTAGGGACCTAGAGAGTAATTATGAGTTAGACTTCCAATGGAACACAGATACCTACTAGTAGTTTCTGCAATTATGGAAAGACATCCGGCGGTTTCTGCAATTTTCATAAAACACTAAATTACAGTTCACATCACTAAAGAGCTATAATTGCACTCTGACCCATAATCTCAAGACCTTCTTGCATTGAGCTCCTGTTATTAAATGCTTACCATTTCTCTCCACGTTAAGATTCTCGATACCCGCCAATTAAATTTAATTAGTGACAATTTAATTTAATCGGCATCTTGATATTTTTTAAACCCTTCCGTTTAACTTATTTGACCGTCGAATAATAAAATTCACTTACAGGGTTTTGCCTGGTCAAAACTTATAAACATCCTTAAGGGGGTATCGTCAATCCCGATCATTGAGACGTAGATTCTGTCATTAATTAATATTTTTCATATAAATAATACCGCTATCCAACTCACCGAGAATATAGACCCATATAACATCACACCCTCTAATAAATCAAAATAACGAATATTAATTATATGCAAATCAATAATTATTTCAGAATTAAGAGGATAAACACTATTTATAATAATCTTGTGGTGTGAATTAATTTATATAGTTAGTACAAAAATAATTACCCTAAATGTCCAGTTCAATACACACAAAGTGTACTGGCACAGAGAGTCGGAACAATAGACGATGATATTGTCTGTTCCCTGTAACCAAGACAAGCTTACTAAAATTCTGTACTACAATCGTACCGGTGGTATGTCCATTTCCATCTAAACTGTGAACATAAAACTTATATTCTTCAAGAATCTAAAATCTGATCTTCTGTGTGCAAGTCGTACTCTACACACCTGATTAAATACTATACAGAATATTAGATATCATGCATATTAAAGAAATGATACACATACATTACTCATAAAGATTCTCATAAAATGAAAAATTAATTTTATTAAAAAATAAAATTAAATATTAAAAATATGATTTTTAGTATACTAACCCTAACAATTAACTCGAAGATATATAGTTAAATAATTTTGTTATAAGAAGAATACCTTGTAAAGTGGAACTCATATATTATTTAAAATGAAAGTGGTCCATTCAACTCGCACTTCATCAAGTTCGGCTTCTGTGTAAAAGTTTTTCCCATTAAACTGCGAGTTCATGAAAAAAAATAAAAATAGTTAACAACAAATTATATTAGTATAGTAATTACAAATAACACTAGGAAGTAAAAAATTAAACGTACATCTAGTCTTCTTAAAGTGCTCCTATCTTTAATCAAATCTTTCATGAACCTCATCACATAAAGCCCACATTCCAGATTTGTAGGTTGTCGGGGACACTATATATACAAGAATAATGGTAGTTTTACTTTACAAATTACTGCTGAAACATTCAAATGTTAAATAAAATTATTACTTGAACTGCTTTTCAAATTGAACTTGTCCTCCTCCTGTTCTTTATAGTTTCATAAATTTTGAGAGCACTTAACAAAAATAACATTTTAACTAATCAATATATAAACAAAAAGGCTTTAACTATGATGTACAAAAATCTCCAAACTTACGTACTTGTTATAATTTTAAGACTCGAATTGATTACATTGTGAAGTGAGTCAAGATAATACATTGTCACCAATGACGGATCAATAACTAATAATATCCAATGGTACCTAAATTTGAACAAGTCCCAAAAATGAATTGAAATAGTTCAAATGCACAATATAACATGAAAAGACTAAATAAAGTACTAAGATAGTAACCCAACTTTATGGGCAACTAAAAGTAGTTGATCAATCTCAACATCCTCTAATCTATTTGCAAGTAATGCAAATTTTGAACTTTCACCAGACTTGGTTTTTGTACTCATGGCATATGGGTTCATAAATAGAAAGCTGCTATTCAAATTAAAAACTTGTATAACCTGATGGAGATGACTATTAACAAAAGAAATAGTTATTTTATCAAGCATACTAATTTGTCTAATCTTGAAAAGGGAGATAACAAAAGCATGCAAGTAATTACTCTAACATCATGTACATCATTATGCATGCAACAGATAATTCTTTCATTTCACATACATACTCCATGTCTACTCTTTGAAGTTGAAGACTTATCTCGTCACCAAATACTCCTTTGTCTATTTGAATGGTAATGGCTTCATTATACTTGAGATGCTACACAAATGATGAAAAAGACTGAATGGATTCCAAATTCTTTTTACAATCAAAATTTCTCAAAGTTTCCTACGTTAAAAATTTCTCAAATTAAACTATTTATAAGTTAACCTTAATTTAAAAAATAATTATTATTATTTTATGGTTGAAAATCTATATCTCATCATTACGTAATATAAGATATTTAGGCCAGCCAGGTTGATACCCCATTGCTTGTCCAACAAGAGTAATCTCATCTTGGATTGGTATAGGAAGAAGAGCATCTTTGACAATCACAACATCAATAGACACACGTACAATGGCTTCTCTTTGTGGTACTATATGCATTAAATTTTCAGGTCCAATGCTCTCATGCAATGTACCAGGAGCTACAATGTTATCAAGTGATCTAACTGCCAATTTACAAGATTTGGTCTACAAAAAGTAGTGAATTAGACACTAAAATAATAACTAAGCATACAACTAACAACATAAAAAATTTAAATTCAAGAGACAAAATATATGTACCTTTTTGATTGTATGTCTAGGGCTTGGAGGTGGCATGTTTTTATTGATTCTCACTTTACTACCTTTTGAGATAAGATCAACTTGTTAACTTTCTATGTTATCACTTCTTAAAGTATTTGAACTAACGCGGTCAAATTGGGGCTTATGGGGGGTCTGTTGTCCCATTGCATTGAGTTGAGCTTGCATTTGTAAGACAATTGACTCAAGAGTTTTATGTTTCTCTTCACAACGGGAATGATATTCACGTCTAGACATGCTGAAGTAAATGCTTGTTGTGACGAAATTCACTACACCCCTAACCCAACCAGAATGTTCAGGAGTACCCAAAGCCATTGCAAGAATGTCGGTGCTCCCATTAGTGGATAAAGTCCCATTTTCTACTTGTTGAATTAACTCATCTTAGCACATGCATCAATTTACAGGAATAATGAATAGTATATATTTAATATAAATTTATTAAGCTAGTTGGCATAAGAAAATTTACAATTTTTGCAACTTGTTATATAATTGCTTCATCATCATATTCTCCATTTTTATTCTGACGAGCTTTCTTCGATAGAATGCTTCGAAATGAGTTCTGGATTTGAATTGGGGTCAACTATGATCTTCGTAAGTTATTTCTTAAATGTCCTCCATTTCTCGCCTATTGATATTATTGCGTTCTTTTTACTTCTTGGATCCACATCGTATGCCAACTGAGAATTTATAATAAGAAATAGTAAATAAAAAGTTGAATAGCTTAAAACAATAAATTATGTTTTACACACCTCCACACAACTCCATATTTTCTCTTTCAATTCCGTTGGAACCTTATGCCAATGTTTACAAAATATTGAAACCATTGTGAGTGACAAAACTCTAAGATAGCTAATATACTTCTTTGCAACATTTCCTATTGGTTGGCCATTTTCATTATACTCAACGGTTTGCCACATAACGAAACTCCTATTCTTCATAGTGTCTGGTAGGGTCGTTGAACCTCTTCCCTTTTTCTTATTTCATTTTTCTTTCACTATTGGTAGCCCAGCATCCTCATTACTAGGCTGGTCACGAGAAGAAGCTATACTACAAATAATTTGATATTCACAAGAAGACAACATGTCAAATATAACAACAAATGTAACAACAAAAGTTAGTCAAATGAAGTACGCATTAGTACCACACTGAGCACTGCACCTCCCCTTTTAAATTTTAAAGATGATAAGTATGACTTAGTGTGCCCTCCCCTAGTGTCATTAGTAATATTATTCTCCCTTTCAATCCAATGAAGTACGCATAAGGGAATTTGAGCAAACGCTAAAGGGAAAAAGATCATCTTTTTTCCCCTATTTTTTGTGTGTGATCTAATGGACTAAGATCATCAACCCTTTGAAAACCAGGTTCAGTTTGAAGGACACCAGTGTAAGTTAAATGACACAATGTTACATTTATGATGTGCTATTCTTATGCAACAGCAAGACACTTTATAGTTCTTATTAATTTTGTGTGGGTGGGATGAGGTCGGGTGGGGGCCAACAAAAGCAAACTTGGAATCCTAAAATAATGACTCCAGTCAATCAACTATTCTAACTAGTTCTCAAACAATAATTTTACCAACAACAAAGTTCTTGAACTACAAGTGCAGCAGCCTGCTCTTTTGGCCATGGTAAAACATATGCCTGAGTGTTTCTATTTTTATTTCTACTTATTTTGTGGAATTTTGGGACTTCAAGCATTTGTTTCTAACAAATCACACAATCAAAAAATTAAACTCCTAAACAAAAAATCAATCATGTATTCTCAATCCCAAACACCATAACTTAAATTAATCTCAGCAATCCCAGACACCATTAGTTGATTTTGGTTGTAAGATGCTATTAGCTGTAATATTCTAACAAAAAGTTTCAAGTGTGCACGAACATGAACATGATTCATAAACAGGGTAAATCTCCAACAATAATTTTACCAAAACTACGAATTAAGGTGTAACATGAATCAAATTGATAAAAAAGGTGATCGAGCCATGAATAAGAGTTGGCCAGGCACCATCAGTAGCTCTGATCTCGTTGATGCAAAGCTTAAGGAGCATAGTCAATCAAATAATATCTATACATACATACTGTGAGACCCTGACCCATTTTATTTTGGGAATGTCTAAGTGATAATGGAGTTTGAGTTAACCCTTGACCTCGGTGTGTTGGGTGTTTTGTTTATTCATAGTGGAACAACAGGTGCATATGAGTTTTATGCTTATTCGGGTTAGAAAGAGGCATGTTTGGTTTAGTTTAAGGTTGAAAAACCTATTTCACGCAAAAAAAATAGTTCGCTCAGCAGTCCAGTCGACTGGATTGGAGGATCCATTCGACTGGGTCAATAGAAGACTCATCCATTCGACTGAATGGGGAGATCAGTCAGCTGGACCCCAGATATTTCCTTGTTTATAAATATCAGCAGCCTGAGATATTTTGGAAAAAGCTTTCTTCTAAGCTATGTTTTGATTTTTTCTGTCTTCTCTCTAGATTTTGATAGATCCGGGGATCAATTTTTAGCAAACTGATAGTAGATTCTTGATGTTGGTGCCGGGGGCTTCGCATTCATCTGGACAAAATCCTAATTCGTCAAGGTTAAGTTTTTGAGACGTCGAACTTTTAGCTCACCGAGGTAGGATTCTAGACTGTATAATTGTTAAATGGTGTTATATGTAATTATATATATTTTTACCAGGTAGAAAATATATTAAATGTTGTTTTCATGTTTAAACCTCGATTTTTGGGTAAAAAGTGGATTTTATGCCTTTCTTGATTTTTAAACATGATTCGGATGTGTTAATATCTGTGGTTTTCAAAAGTATGTTTGAAAATGAGGTGTTTTGTGCAAATTATATAAGTACGTGTTTTTGGAGGTTTGGAGCTAATCCTCGGGGTTGAATCTCAACTTTTAAAACGTTTGAAAAAAAAAATGTTCTTACATGCTAGTAGATCTCCATGTTGATGGATTGGATCTTTTTTATACAAATTGATGTATACTTGTTTTACATGTTTTCGTAGTTAAGCTACGATGGGTTTTTAAATCAATTCCATAGATATACCGTGACAGTGGGTGTGTTGAGTTGGGCTTCTATTGCTCCTCGGTGGAAGTCTAAAAACGTGCGCAGCGTAGTTGTTTTGTACCTTCGGGTAAATCCCTATAAATGAAGTAGCGGGTACTTTGTACCCTCGGGTTTTGGGCGCGTAAATTAAGCAGTTACATTGTTGCAACTCCGTATAGAACTTGTCATTACCTATTAGGCCTTTAGTGGTTCAGGACTAGGGTAATGGGCAAGAGTCTATACTTGTTACCTTTGTCCTTGTGTGTGGCAGAGTCGGTATATAGTATTTCATTTTATCTTTTTTCTCGACAGTGTGGCCCGAGTGGAGAATATTATTTTATTATTGCTTTTCCTTAACTGTGGCATGATATTTGTGATGATGATATGCATAGTTTTAAGGATGGAAAACTTGTGATTTTTGAGAGAAAAACTTCTTGACTCATGTGGTTGAGTCTTTATGCTTTTGATTGCATAACCTGCTTTACAGTTTTATAGTCTGTTTCTATTGGGTTTTGGCTCACGGTGTGAGATTTTGTTGTAAAACCTTTTTAAGTTGAACGTGGTCCGGTAGGTTAACCTTGGGGTGGCCAGAGGTAGCTGATGACAAGACTTATGTTTTATCTTGATAGGTTATTTATACCTTTCTGTATAGGTTTCATGTTGGGTATAACATGTTGTAATGCATATATTATTCTTATAGATGTATGCATGTTTTAATGCTTTTGAGAGGACCATGGGTTGGTTATTATTTTTCATAGTTTCTTACTCTACGTTTTTCGTGGCTGGGTTCAATGGTTTACAAACGAAGTTTTCAAATGATTTATGCTTCATTCAAACTCTTATGCTTCGAGGGAGATTTTGAAACTGTTCAAGCTTCTTTTAAAAAGAAAAGATTTTCTTATCTCAAACTTGTGTTTTGTTTTAATAGCTTGGCTTTTGGGGCCAAAATCATAGTCTTTTGGCTATTCTTTTTAATCAACTAAACCCCCGATAGTACACTTTTATAAAGGTTTTAGCCTTGCTTGGGCTTTTGGGTTTTTATCCTTTGTGTAGGGGCGGATTGGTGGTTGTTTGTAGACTTTTTGCACGACCCAGAGTTTGGAGCGTGATAACTTGGTATTAAAACTCTGGGTTCGAATACCTATGAGCTGTGGGAAGAGGGTGCATCACTTTGTGAGAAAAGATGTGTGTGTGCTTGGTTGTTTGTGTTTGGAACATGAGCATGTTAGCTGTTGAGCATGTTGATGTCGTGTATATGTGAGCATGGAGATTAGACCTTAGGATTGATTAGTCTTGCCTTCGGGCATTTAGATTAACAAATTTGGGAGGCAAGTTAGAAGCACGTTTTGTGGACATAATTTTTCGCAAGGAAGCTAAGTAGGTTATCCAAAGTGATGCGTCATTCTTATCGATTCTCCTCAGTATTGGTGTTGTGTCTGCATAATCGTTGTGGCTATGTGTTAGCATGATTATGTTGTAGGTGTTAGAAGTAGCATGATAGATCGACCTTAGGTTTTTGTATTTTTTGTTTTCTTTATATAACCTGTACACCCTTCGAGATGATGAGACCGTGGTTTGGGTCTGAAATATGCGACTCGATTGCAGAGGTAAGGTTATCGGTTGAGCATTGATCGCTTGGTATGTTGTGAAACTCGTCAGTGAATTGGGTTTCACGGTGTGAGGTTGACCTCGATTGGTGAACTGTGGAGCATTGGCATGAGCAGAGTTTGTTCGAGTGTAGTTGAAGCATGGTTGCTGGCTTTGGCTTTAGTAACTGACTTCTCTTGTGAGTATGCCAGTGAATGTTGTAGTTGTGTTATAAATAGCCTTGTGAGTAGGGGCGATGAGGTGTCAGAGACCCTGGGAATCAGTTGTTATGACTAGAATGCTGGATAGGAACTGTGGATCGTGATAATCCCTTTTGGTTAGGGTTTAATGTATATGGTTTGGTCCTGTGATGGATTAGGTACGTCGTGAGCTATGCTATGTCATGAGCCGTGTACTCAGGATGGGGTATAGACAGGAACATAGTGGATGAGAGCGTGATAATCCTTGGTCGGGTGTTGTAGTGATAGTAGAACGTGTGGTTCTAGAGATATTTTTTGATAATTAGGATGTTAATGGTGTTCAGCAGGATGTTGACGGTAGTTAGAGTAGCATCTGAGGATGTTGTTGGTAGTCAGAGTTGTGTCAGATGACCTTGGAAGTTGTATACCTTTTTGAGGTTTGAGAATTGAGTTTCGAGTCAGTGAACTCAAGGATACAAGGATGAGTAGGAGTTGCAGATATGTTGGGAAGAGTATGAGTTGTGACCGTGTTGGATGTGTAAGGGTCCAGGTTACGATTCTAACATGCAAGGAATAGAAGTTCTATGGGATTCCTACGAGAACGCAGGTTTATGGTTAGGTCGTTATCCTAGTGATCAGTAGATTGTGTTAGGGAACCATGGTAGGTCCATGAGGTTCAAAGGGACCATAGACGAGTTCGGGAGTGTGGTTGGTTAGTGCTGAGATGATGTATCCTGGGTGTGATATATCTAGAGGTTGTTTGTGCTCCACCTTGGGTTTAGAGATGGGTATGTTGTTTGCCCATGAGAATGAAATGTGGAATAAAAAGGTTCAGCAATATACGGTGTGGTTTGGCTGGCCTGGGGTAAGAGGTGAGAAATTGTGGGTTGCGATGCCTGAGATCGATGTGTGCTTTGAGAGCGAAAGTGCGGAAGGTGTCTGCATGATTAAGAGAGTTCTTGGTAACTCTAGATGAAAGATCTTAGGATTGGGATCCCCTGTTTCATGTCGTGCGCTTTCTATGTGAGTTGCGTGGGTAGTGGGCTTGAGACTATGACGTGGTTGTGGTTTGCATAGCAGGGATTAGGTGAGTAAGTGCAACTTTATGGAGTGAGGTTTTGGCATGATGGAATGTTAACGTGTGTCTCCATGCACGCTTAGTGATGAGCTTGTAATCCTATGGGATAGGAGGTGTTGTGCAAGGTATGCGGCTTGATGGTATTCGTCTGTGTGTGAATGATGCCGAAGAGTTGAGAGCTTGGTGTGGTGAATGGTCTGAGTACCGTGATCGTGGTTGACGGTAGCTGTTTGACTGTTGTCCATGTGGCCTCGAGGTAAGGTGTACAGGGTTCTTTGAGGGCCAAGTGTTGATGAGTAAAGGGAGTACGCCGGGTACTGTGAGTACGCTGAGATTGGGTCATGGTTTCTTCTTGATCCTTTTCTTTTCTCTGGATGGAGAGAGTTTCTTTGACGGTTATCGGGTGTGAGTTGTTTCATCTCGATTTGATGGAGATGACGGGTTCTTATTTGATTCATCGTGGTTTCGACACGTGGTGCATAGATATGTGCCTTCTTGGATGTTGAGTATCCGTGTGTATGACCTGGGATCCAATTGCTCCCGTGGTTGGGGACCGTAAAGAATCGCATGATGGGGTTCGTATTATCCCACGGTGAAAGACCGTAAAAGAGTACGTATGAGTGTGATAAACATAGCAGGCCGTGGCAACCTAGTCGGAGTATGACTTATGACGCACGATGGGTGAACCATTTGGGTTATATGCCCTGTGAGGTTCGGCTAGTGGACTAGGATAGCTTGTGCTTGTGCTTGTTTTTGTGACAAGAGAGTTGGTATTGATACACAGAGTTCTTTTTACAGTGATCAGTAAAGAATCCTTAACGGTTATGCGTGGCTTGTTCTAGGTTGTGTATGGTTGTACTTCTAGCTCATGGCAGAGCGGGAATTTTGTTGGAACCGTGCAGCTATGACATTCACGTGGTGAGTTTCTGGTAAACTTGAGAGTCTGGCTTTATCTTTTGTTTGTGGCTTGGAACTGTTCAGAGTTCTTAGAGTGGTTGTCGACTGTGGTAAGTGTTGTACTTTAGCATAACTGTTGTTTGTGTGGATGGTGGTCCCGAGAGTGTGCTAAGGTACGAGTCAAAATGGGTGCGATGATTGAGGAAACTTGGTTAGGGTGGCTTGTTTAGACCGACGCCGTGATGAGTTCTGTATATGAGGTGATCTGTCTGTGTGACGTGTTGGGTTAAGTGACTCGTTTGGATCAGGTAACTTTGTGGCTGTGATGCCGAATTCTCTTTCGATTGTGTGGAACCTTGTCTAGGACAATGGTGTATCGCCTAGTGTTTCTCCAAGGTGAGAATAGTAGTTTGTGATGGAAGATCGGATAAAGGATGAAGGTTTAAAGGTTTGATGAGATGCATTCTTTAGTATTCCAGGTGGGTTGAGTGAGCTTCTCTCTGAATTTAGGTGTTGTGTTGTTGCTCGTGGATCGGCGTCATGTCAGCTTCAGTGATGGTGATGTTGGCATCGGCAAGGTGATGACGTGGTATCAAAGTCGGTGGTCATCTAGTGATCGTTAAAACTCGAGTGAAGCTTATGCGTGGAACATGTGACTTCATGTGATCCATGTCGGAGTTCGAAGTCGTGTGTTTGGACTTGTGAAAATAGTCCTTGGTGTGCCCGGTGAGATGCGAATGAGCCAGTTTACGGTAGTAAGAATGAAGGGGGTGGTAGTCTCTATGTTCGGGCATAGAGCATGTTTGAGATAAAGTACCGTGGTGGATTAGTCTCTTGCTATGCATTTGTCGGGAGAGTGATCTCTGTTCGGCGAGAGTTCTGTTTTGAGGTTTAGCATCGTGAGTTGGATCTTGGTCCGACGTTTCACGGATGTTTCCTGGATGATAATGATGTCAGTGGAACTTACACGTGTGGGCCATTTGTGTGGAGACCAAATCTTCAAGTCATGTTTACCTTGTGCGACGACGGTTGTATTCTTGCTATCAGTTTTGCGACAACGGCTTTGGGGTTTCAGTCGTTGGGGTATTTCTGTCATTGTGCGGTATCGCTAGGTTTACATCAGAGATTGTTGATGGTTGCGGGTCAGTGATTGGCTTGAGTTTCGGTGTTGAATTTCGGGGACGAAATTCCTTTTAAGAGGGGGAGAGTTGTGAGACCCTGACCCATTTTATTTTGGAAATGTCTTAGTGATATGGAGTTTGAGTTAACCCTTAACCTCGGTGTGCTGGGTGTTTTGTTTCTTCATAGTGGAACAACAAGTGCGTATGAGTTTTACGCTTATTCGGGTTAGAAAGAGGCATGTTTGGTTTGGTTTGGTTTAAGGTTGAAAAACTTGTTTCACGCCGAAAAATAGTTTGCACAGCAGTCCAGTCGATTGGACTAGAGGATCCAGTCGACTAGGTCAACAGAAGACTCATCCAGTCGACTGAACAGGGAGATCAGTCGACTGGACCCTAGATATTTTCGTGTTTATAAATATCAGCAGCCTGAGATATTTTGGAAAAAGCTTTCTTCTAAGCTAAGTTTCAATTTTCTCTGCCTTCTGTCTAAATTTTGATGGACCCGGGGCTCAATTTTGAGCAAACTAACAGCGGATCCTTGATGTTGGTGCCGGGGGCTTCGTATTCATCCGGACAGAATCCCATTTTGACAAGATTCAATTTTTGAGACGCCGAGCTTTTAGCTCACCGAGGTACGATTCTACACTGTATAATTGTTAAAGGATGTTATATGTAATTATATGCGTTTTCACCGTGTAGAAAATACATTAAATGTTGTTTTCATGTTTAAATCTTGATTTTTGGGTAAAAGGTGAATTTTACGCCTTTCTTGGTTTTTATACATGATTCGGAAGTGTTGATATCCGTGGTTTTCAAAAGAAGGTTTGAAAATGAGGTGTTTTGTGGGAATTGTGAAAGTACGTGTTTTTAGAGGTTTTGAACTAACTCTCGGGGTTGAGTCTCAACTTTTAAAACGTTTGAAAAAAAAAATATTTTTACATACTAGTAAAGCTCCATGTTGATGGATTGGATATCTTTTTATACAAATGGATGTATATTTGTTTTACGGGTTTTCGTAGTTAAGCTACGATGAGTTTTTAAATGAATTCCATAGATGTACCATGATAGTAGGTGTGTTGAGTTGGGCTTCTATTGCTCCTCGGCAAAAGTCTAGAAACGTGCGCAGCATATGTGCTTTGTACCTTTGGGGTAATCCCCGTAAATTAGCCCAGCATCCTCATTACTAAGCTGATCACGAGAAAAAGCCATACTACAAATAATTTGATATTCACAAGAAGATAACATGTCAAATATAACAACAAATGTAACAACAAAAGTTAGCCAAATGAAGAACGCATTAGTAACACACTGAGCACTGCACCTCCCCTTTTAAATTTTAAAGATGACAAGTATGACTCAGTGTGCCCTCCCCTAGTGGCATTAGTAACATTCTTCTACCTTTCAGTCCAATGAAGTACGCATAAGGGATTTTGTGCAAATGCTAAAGGAAAAAAGATCATCTTTTTTCCCCTATTTTTTGTGTGTGATCTAAAGGTTTAAGAACATCAACCCTTTGAAAACCAAGTTCAGTTTGGAGGACACCAGTGTAAGTTAAATGACACAATGTTACATTTATGATGTGCTTTTCTTATGCAACAGGAAGACACTTTGTAGTTTTTATTAATCTTGTGTAGGTGAGATGAGGTCAGGTGGGGGCTAACAAAAGCAAACTTGGAATCCTAAAATAATGACTCCAGTCAATCAACTATTCTAACTAGTTCTCAAACAATAATTTTACCATCAACAAAATGCTTGAACTACAAGTGCAACAGCCAGCTCTTTTGGCCATGGTAAAATATATGCATGGGTGTTTTTATTTTTATTTCTATTTATTTTGTGGAATTTTGGGACTTCAAGAAGTAGATTCTAACAACTCACACAATCAAAAACTAAACTCCTAAACAAACAATCAATCATGTATTCTCAATCCCAAACACCATAACTTAAATTAATCTCAGCAATCCCAAACACCATCAGTTGATTTTGGTTGTAAGATGCTATTAGTTGTAATATTCTAACAGAAAGTTTTAAGTGTGCACGAACATGAACAAGATTCATAAACAGGTTAAATCTCCAACAATAATTTTACGAAAACTATGAATTAAGGTGCAACATGAATCAAATTGATAAAAAAGGGGATCGAGCCATGAATAAGAGTCGACTGGGCACCATTAGTAGCTCTGATCTCATTGATGAAAAGCTTAAGGAGCATAGTCAATCAAATATTATCTATACATACATACTGTGAGACCCTGGCGCAATTTATTTTGGGAATGTCTAAGTGATAATGGAGTTTGAGTTAACCCTTGACCTCGGTGTGTTGGGTGTTTTGTTTATTCATAGTAGAACAACAAGTGCGTATGTGTTTTATGCTTTTTTGGGTTAGAATGAGGCATGTTTGGTTTAGTTTTAGGATGAAAAACCTATTTCACGCCAAAAAATAGTTTGCCTAGCAGTCCAGTCGACTGAACTGGAGGATCCATTCGATTGGGTCGACAGAAGACTCATCCAGTCAACTGAACGGGGAGGTCAGTCGACTGGACCCTAGATATTTGCATGTTTATAAATATCAGCAGCTTGAGATAATTTGGAAAAAGCTTTCTTGTCACGCCCCAAAACCCCGGGGTTACGTGAAAATCCTCCCAACACCAGTTTTTATGAAATTACAGGTTTTCATATATTCAAAACCGCCTGTTAAAACCAAAAGAATACCCAACTAAAGATATCTCTCATAAACAAAAGCATACAGTTCCAACATGCATACAGTATATCACGTTACGGCATACAGAACTTGCCTTCAAGAACAGGCAAACCAAAAAGGAAAACTATAAAAGTCTTCCGCCACCACAGGCACAACCAAAGCTACTCCTCATCCACATCATTACTTGAAAATGGTTTTACAGAAAATTTTCACCCGTGAGCCGAAGCCCAATAGAAACAAATAATAAGCTGTAAAGTAGGAAAAATATACAACCACATGAGTGGGAGCTACACTCAACCACAACCCAAAAAAGGTTTTTCACAAACCCCAAGTTTTCCCATCAGACTACACAAGTCTCCCAAAACAGTTTTATTAGCATAAAACCCTGTTTTCATCCTTCAAACCATGCGATGCAAATATTGCAAATAACCAACCATAGTTAAAGAAAAACAGTAATAAAAAATATTGTTCCGTCACGGAATGTACCATCGTGGAAGAGAAGAAGAAAGAGATCCTATGTACCGACTTCATCACAAGGGGATAGAGGTAACAATTACAGACTCCTGCCCATTACCTAGTTCCAGCATCACTCATGACCTGCTAGGTAATGACAAGTTCTATACGGAGCACCACGACATAAAAGCTAACTTTACAGGCGACAACCCAAGGGAAAATAGCACCTAAACCGACCTTCTTTACGGGAACTACCCCGAAGGATAACAAAAGTACCTACACTACGCACGTTTTCGGACATTCACCGAGGGAAACTCGTGCCAAATACCCGTCATCCCGGTACATCTAGATAATCTTCTAAAAACCAAATTGTAGCATCAACTATAAAATTTTTTTGCTAATATACATTATATATGTATATAGATCATTCCATCAACATGGAGATCAACAAAACATTTTCAAAATATTTTTTCCCATTTTCAACAAAACATTCCAAAACCTGAAACTCAACCCCAAAGGCGAGCTCCAAACCTTCGAAACATAAAATGTTAAGATTTCAATCAAAACGATCGTTTTTCAACAAAAACCACCATTTTCAAAACAACCTTTGAAACCCATACGCCTACATGTCATAAGTTGTACTAAACCAAGAAAAGCGAAAAATATGCTTTTTACCCGAAAAACAAGGTTTAAACACAAATATAACATTTCATGCATTTTCTACAGGGTGAAAAAGCATATAATTACATATAACACCCTAATACAGCAGTAGAATCTAAAATCCTACCTCGGCGAGTCGAAACACAAAGCCTCGAAATTCGAATCACGTCGAAACAAAAATCTGATTGATCGAACACGTAGCTTGCAGCGTGAATAACAGGGATCCACAAGCTGATCGTCAAAAACTACGCTCGGGCAGGTCAAATATGTAGAGAGAAGGTAGAGAGAATGGAAGAAACAAGCTTTTCCCAAACGTTCCAAGGGCTGGTATACTTATAAGCTCGGTAAAAAGGCAGTTTAGTGGACTGAAGAGGCCACTTCAGTCGACTGAAGCTCCTCAAGAAATGCACCACCGCCCAGTTCAGTCGACCGAACCCTTCGATCTAGTCGACCGAACTCAAGAAAAACAATTCAGTCGACCGAACATACCAGTCCAGTCGACCGAACCCAAGGTGCCACAACCTACTATTTGTTCTCGATTTTTCAGTTCTAAGGCCAACCAAATAAGCCTAAACAAGGTTCGAGAAAGCGTAAAACACATCTATACATGCTGTTCTACAACTCTAAAATATAAACCAGGCATCAATGATATACATAACATGAAAAAAACACGTCAACAAGTATATATATCAAAAATAAAGCGATACAGGGTCTCACAACTCTCCCCCTTAAGGAATTTTGCCCCTGAAATTCTCTACAAGGTCAGTAGGTAAACAAGTCAGGGTATCTAGCACGCATCCCAGACTCAAGCTCCCAAGTCGCTTCCTCAAATCCGTGATGACTCCACTGAACTTTGACATAAGCAATCGTTCTTCCCCGCAACACTTGGTCCTTTGTATCCAGAATCCTCACCAGACGTTCCTCATACGTGACATCCTCATCCACCTGCAACTCGGCCCAATCTAACATATGTGAAGGATTAAGCTCGTACCTCTGAAGCATCGAAACGTGAAAGACGTTGTGCACAGATGCTAACTGAGGTGGCAAGGCCAGACGGTATTCTACCACCCCAATCCTCTCTAGGATCTCGAAGGGTGATAGCTTTCCACGACGACCAAATCTCATCAACTCTCTGCGTGGCGAGACCTTCAAAAACACATGATCCCCCACTGTAAACTCTAACGGTCTCCTCCTCTGATCTGCATAACTCTTCTGGTGGTTCTAAGCCATCACAAGACGCCGACGAACCACAACAATCTGCTCTGTCGTCTCCCATACTAAGTTGGGTCCCAAAACAGTGGTCTCACCTACCTATGTCCAACATACCGGCGATCTACACGGCCTCCCATACAGAGTCTCCTATGGTGCCATTCCAATACTGATCTAATAGCTGTTGTTGTATGCAAACTCTGCCAATGATAGATGATCCTCCCAAGAATCCCGAAAATCAAGCGCACAAGCTCTCAGCATGTCCTCCAAAATCTGGATGGTCCTCTCAGATTGTCCACTGATCTGAGGATGAAAAACTGTACTAAAAGTCAAGCTCGTCCCCAAACCCACTTGAAGACTCTGCCAAAAGCACGATGTAAAGCGCGGGTCTTGGTCAGAAACGATAGTCACAGGTATTCCATGTAATCGGACTATCTCCCAAATGTATAATCTACTCAATCGGTCCACTGGGTCTCTCTCTCGAATAGGGAGGAAGTGCGCAGACTTCGTCAACCTATCAACCACAACCCAAACAGCATCATGTCCCTTCGGCGAGCGTGGAAGTCCTGATACGAAATCCATCGTGATATTCTCCCACTTCCACTCAGATATAGGTAACGACTGCAGCAATCCTGCTGGTCTCTGGTGTTCCACCTTTACTTGCTGACAAGTAAGGCATCGAGAAACGAATCGGATCACATCTCTCTTCATTCCCATCCACCAGAACTGACGGCGCAGATAGTGATACATCTTCGTGCCCCCTGAATGCACTGTAAGACGTGAGTGATGAAACTCATGTAGCACGTCAGCACGGCACGACTCTGGCACAAAAAATTGCCGTGATAACCTCAAACTCTGATCTGAACTCACCACCCATCTTGTTGTATCTATCCCACTGGCAATGTGGTCCTATATTATCTGAGTCTCTTGGTCGGTCCGCTGAGCCTCTAACACGCGTGCAACTAATGCATGCTGTGAAGCTACAAAATATAAAGTCGCACCTCCCCTGTCTCCATGAGATACAGATCAAACTCCCCAACAGCTCCAAACATGTCTCATTCCCGTATAACCACAGAAGCTAACGAGCCATGAGATCTCCTGCTGAGTTCATCAGCTATGACATTTGCCTTACCCAGATGGTACTGCAAATCAAAGTCGTAGTCTCCCAACAACTATCGTCGTTGGCGAAGATTCAAGTCTTTCTGTGAAAACAAGTATTTTAAGCTCTTGTGATCAGAGAAAACCTCGAAGTGCTCACCTTATAGATAATGCCGCCATGTCTTCAAGGCGAAGACCACGGCTGCCAACTCCAGATCATGCGTCGGGTAATTCTTCTCGTGTGTCTTCAACTGTCGTGAGTCGTAGGCTACAACCTTATCTCCCTGCATCAACACACAGCCTAAACCCTCGTGTGATGCGTCGTAATACACCGTATATCCTAGACCTCGCTCTGGAATAATCAACACTGGCGCACTAGTCAATCTTCTCTTCAGATCCTAGAAAGCTGACTCACAGGACTCACTCCACATGAACATAACTCCCTTCCGTGTCAGACACGTCATTAGTGCTGCCAACCTGGAAAAGTCTCTGATGAACCGCCGGTAATAACCTGCTTGACCCAAAAAACTGTAGATCTCAAAAACGTTCTTCGGTCGCTGCTAATCCATCACAGCATCAGTCATTGACAAGTCTACTGATACCCCACCCTTTGACACCACGTCCCCAAGGAATCTCACCTCTAACATTCAAAACTCACACTTCTCGAACTTCGCATACAAGCGATGTTCTCTCAGAAGCTACAAAACAACATGCAGATGCTCCTCGTGCATCTCCCTCATGGGTGAATAAACCAGAATGTCATCCACGAACACGACCACAAAACTGTCCAAATAAGGATGGAAGATACGATTCATCAAACCCATAAATGTCACAGGGGCGTTCGTCAAACCGAACGGCATGACCAAAAACTCATAGTGACCATAACGAGTCCGAAAGGCAGTCTTCGCTATGTCCTCGACCCTAATCCTCAGCTGGTGATACCCTGACCTCAAGTCAATCTTTGAAAAGTAGCGCGATCCATTCAGCTGATCAAATAGGTCATCAATCCTAGGCATAGGATATTTATTCTTCACTATCACCTCGTTCAGCTTCTTGTAGTCTATACACAGTCTCAACGAACCATCCTTCTTGTTTGCAAAGAGCGCTAGAGCTCCCCACGGTGATGTACTCGGCCTCACAAACCCCTTGCCAAGCAACTCCTGAAGCTGCACCTTGAGTTCTCGCAACTCAGCAGGCGCAAAGCGATAAGATGGCATAGAGATAGGAGCAGCTCCCGAAACAAGATCAATGGAGAACTCCACATCTCGACTCGGTGGCAACTATGACAAATCGTCAGGAAAGACATCCGGATAGTCGCACACTATAGGAGGTAACACTCCTCGAATCCCAATCGGATCATCTAACCTGAGTGCAAAAAAGATAAAATCGAAATCTCCTCGAACCAGAGTGACACCGGGTATAGACATCAAGCCCTCATCCCGATCACCCACAAAGTAGAAGCAGTCACCCTCCGGTGTACAGATCGACACTCTCCGATGCTCACAATCTATAAAGGCACGGTAGGTAGTCAGCCAGTCCATCCCTAGGATGACATCAAACGTGGTCATCTCTAGAATGATAAAATCAAACTCTAAATAGCGGCCGGAGACATCCAGCACGCAGGATCTACAAATAAGGCCCAGCATCACACTCCCACAAACTAGGGTCTCCATGCACAAGGTACTACCCAACCAGTCCATTTCCAACTCCAAGGAAAATATAAAAAAAGATGATATAAATGAATGTGATGCTCCCGTGTCAATAAGAACACTAGCCCATGATCTAAAGACTAGAAGAGTACCTCTAATCATGCCTGGAGTAACTGCTGTAGCGGACGCAACTGGTGCTTTAGAAGCACTGCGATCAGCAAGAACATAAGCCCTGGCCTGCAGTTGTCTGGTCTGCCCACCATAACCCTGAGTCGATGGCTACCTCACAGACTGAGCTGAAGCACCTCCTTCTGCAAACCTAGAAGTTTGAGCCCTAGGCTGCTGCGAAGCCTGTCGCCTCTGTACAGATGAAGCAACCGACGCTGCTGTCACGTCCTGGACATTCCCCTCTCTAAGATAGTGTCTGAGAAAGTGCCCTGACTAACCACACCCAAAACAGATAGGTGGGTCTCTCGCATGTGACTGGACAGGCGCTGAACTCTGAGCCTGGCCCTTCTGCGGGCACTCAACTGAACGATGCCCTGGTTGTCCGCATCTATAACAAATCAATCCTCTCTGCTCTGGCCTTCCTGTCGAGGCCACTGAAAGTGTAGATGCAAACGACTGCGGCTGATACGATCTGGCAACATGAGAACTAGGTTCAGGTGACCTCTGGTGCTTTTTCCCATGCCTCTGGAACTGTGCATTTTCACAGCCCTGTTGACTCTCGCTTTCTCTAATCCTGCGGTTATCTGCCAACGAGTTCTCTACCCAGATAGCAGCTTCCACCAGCTTGAAATACACCTCCACATCCAAAACTACAACCCTATCCTTGATAGCAGGTCGAAGTCCTCTCTCAAACCTTTGAGTACGCAACTCCTCTGTCGATACCATCTCTAGTGCAAACCGAGACAGATTCGCGAACTTGGCCTCATACTGGACCACAAACTAATTCCCCTGAACAAGGGAAAGGAACTCCTCTTGGTACATATCTCTCGAAGATCTCGGGAAGTACTTCTCCAAGAAGACTCGTAAAAGCAACCCACGTCTCATCCACAGTGGTCTTAGTGAACTTCCACCACTCTCTAGCATCTTCCCGTAGTTGGAACGCCGCCAACTTTATGCGCAGAGCATCCTCCTCGATATCTAGGGTATCAAAGATCGACGTGGTCACTTCCAACCACTCAGTAGCCACCTTTGGGCCTGGCTCCCCAGAAAAGGTTGGAGGATCTAACCACCGAAACTCCCTTATAGCCACAGAAGCACTTGGCTTAGGAACTCGTATACTAGCCCTGGTCGCTTCCTCAAAAGGTCGCATAGTGGAAAGCATCTCCTGGAAAACGTCAGCACCGCCCACTTGTTCCTGTGGGGCATGAACGTCTCTCTCCTCTGAAAACTAAACATAAGCACGACCTCGGCCACGGCCTCGGCCACAACCCCGGCCACGACCCTGTCCTCGCACTCCCTGCGTGGACATAGTTCTATAGGAAGCAATATAAATAGGATAAGCTTTCCTACAACGTGGGACTACGTAACATAAACACATAATCATGCTATCACGTAGCCACGTAAGATTATGCAAACACATCTCACATACCGAGGAGAATTAACAAGACAAACGCTTCAATTTGGATAACGTATTCAGATTCCTTGCTAGAATACATGTCGGCCAAAGGCGCTTCTAACTTAGCTTCCAAATATGTTTAACTAAATGCCCGAAGGCAAGACAAGTCACTCCTGAGATTCAACCTCCATACAACGATCATGCTCAGAAAGCTATTAACATGTTATAAACCAACGTTTAAACACATGCAAGCAAGCATATACATATACAATCAACCTCACCAGGTGATAAACCCTCTTCCCATGGCTCTTAGATATTCGAACTCAGAGTTTTGTTACCAAGTTGTCACGCCCCAAAACCCCGGGGTCACGTAAAAATTCACCCAACACCAGTTTTTATGAAAATATAGGTTTTCATATATTCAAAATCGCCTGTTGAAACCAAAAGAATACCCAACTAAAGATATCTCTCATAAACAAAATCATACAGTTCCAACATGCATACAGTATATCGCCTTACGGCATACAAAACTTGCCTTCAAGAACAGGCAAACCAAAAATGAAAACTATAAAAGTCTTCTACCATCGCAGGCACAACCAAAGCTACTCCTCATCCACATCATCACCTGAAAATGGTTTTACAGAAAATTTTCACCCGTGAGCTGAAGCCTAATAGAAACAGATAATAAGCTGTAAAGTAGAAAAAATATGCCACCATATGAGTGGGAGCTACACTCAACCACAACCCAATAAAGGTTTTTCACAAACCCCAAGTTTTTCTATCAGACTACACAAGTCTCCCAAAATAGTTTTATTGGCATAAAATCCTGTTTTCGTCCTTCAAACCATGCGATGCAAATATTGCAAATAACAAACCATAGTTAAGGAAAAACAGTAATAAAAAATATTGTTCCCTCACGGAATGTACCATCGTGGAAGAGAAGAAGAAAGAGATCCTATGTACCGACTCCATCACAAGGGGATAGAGGTAACAACTATAGACTCCTGCC
>JAULJZ010169342.1:0-24745 GCA_032270985.1 Heliamphora pulchella
AATTACACTAACCTCCATTGAGATTTAATTTTAACATCAATTGCACCCAAACTGTTAAAATTTTCGTTGAAATTTAATAAAAACCGTCCCTCCCACCCCAAAACACAATTCCCACTAAAAAATTACTCTTCAAACCACATTTCTCACCCCAAAACCACTATTTTTACTCCAAATTTCAACGGAATGATGATTTTGGAAAATGGTGATTTTAGGATAGGAAAGATGGTTTTGGGGGGAAAATGTGGTTTGAATGGTGATTTTGGGGTGGGAGGGGCGGTTTTCGTTAAATTTTAACGAAAATTTTAACAGTTGGGGTACAATTGATGTTAAAATTAAATAATTTTTCCTCAGGAGAGATAAGTGTAATTATTCCTATAATTTTTCCTCTAAAACAAAAATTTTAGATCCGCCCCCATTTGTAAAGCATTTTAAAAGTATACTCTCACTTTTGTTCAAGAAAATTCCTAAGCGGTGACTAAGGCCTCCTTTGCCAACTTAGTTTTAAGTTGAGTTTTTTTGCTTAAAGTTATTTAAATTAAATAAATAAAAAATTTATTTAGTGAATCGTATGAGTACTTGAAGTCAAAAAGCAATAAGCTAAAAAACTTGATTTAAAATGACTTTAGACCAAATGAAATTTAAGATTTCATTTGGAAGGTTTTAAAGTTTGATTTTTTATTTTTTAAAAAAGCCAAAAAAACCAGTTTGAAAACCCAAAAATTTTTAGCCTTTTAACCTTTATGCCTTTTTACATAAAATGATTTTAAATATGTTTTAAAAATACCATAATTTTTATTATACACATTTATTTTTTTATAAAAATTACATTTTGAAAATTTAACCATCAAAATCTATCAAACAAGATTTATGTTGAATAAAAAATTATTTACAAATAAATTTAAAAAATTATGATAATTTTTTTCTGACTTAAAGCTTTATTAGCTTAAAATCACTTTAAGCTAAGTTTTTTGAATTAAAGCCCGGCTTAAAATCACCCATATAATTCGCCAAACGAATTTTTTTGCTTATTTGTTTAAAACGATTTTAAGCAACAAACCTACCTTAACGCCAAGTTGCCAAACAAGACATAAGTCGGAATAAAATTGTTATAAATTTTTAAATATATTTTTACATAATTTTATATTCAATATGAATCTTGTTTGATAAATTTTGATGCGTAAATTCTTAAAATTCAAATTTTATAAAAAAGAATGTGTATGGTAATAGTTATAATATTTATTAAAAAATACATAAAATGATGTTATGTAAAAGCAAAAAAGTTATAAGGCTAAAAGCTTTTGAGTTTCTAAGGGTCCGTTTTGTAACGTTTACAGTTTTCTGTTTTTGTTTACAAAAAATAAAAAAATATATTTTTCTTTATGTTTATAAAAAAACAAAAACAAAAACATATTTAGTAACATAAATGTTTGAAAAGTGGTAGTTGGAGATTATGGATGAATCCAATCAAAATTTATTTACAAAACAAGTAAAAACACATTTTTTCTGTTTCTTAAAATTTTGTAAATTTTAAAAACTGTTTACAATTTTTTGAAAATAAAAATAATTACCAAATATGTTTTCGTTTATAGTTTACGAAAAAAACAAAAATTGAAATAAAAAACAGAAAACATAAACGTTATCAAACGGCACCTAAATGATTTTTTTTTAAATTTTAAACCAAAACACAAAATGTTAGATTTTAAGCACTTTGTCAAACGAAACCTAAGTGAGTCTGGTTCATTTATTTTTAATTCTGGACTGTTTTGAAAATTTTCTTTTGGAAGCCACACATCTAAATGAATTTGGTTCATTTATATTTAATTTTGGATTGTTTTGGGGTTTTCTTGTGAGATTCTTCTTGATTTCCCCAAACACCGTATAATTTCATAAAAGTGGATCAGAGCCGGTTCGTTTTCTAGATTATCCAAACGGGGCATATGAAAAACGCATAACCCCATTCACAACTAGTTTAAAATTTAGTCTTTTTTAATTTTTTTACGTTTTAGCTGAAAAGATAAATTTAGTTCAAAAAAAAGTTATTTAATAACTTAACTTGTAAGTTAATTTTTTAAAAGTTAATTATTTTAGTAAAAAAATAATTTTTTTACTCTTTGTTTAAATTGAACAATTTTGACCTTTTATATATTTTATATTAACAATTATATGTAGTTGGTAGTGATAATAAATAAGTTATGAATGATGAGTATTACTAT
Source organism: Heliamphora pulchella (assembly GCA_032270985.1). Lineage (NCBI taxonomy): Eukaryota > Viridiplantae > Streptophyta > Magnoliopsida > Ericales > Sarraceniaceae > Heliamphora > Heliamphora pulchella. The sequence continues at coordinate 2,214 of JAULJZ010169342.1, forward strand.
ATTTTAAAAATAATTAAAATTTAAATAAAATATTTTATAAATTAGTATTTTAATTTAATTTTTTAACTTTTTAACTTTTTAAATTTTTTAATAAACAAATTATGTTGCTTTTTTGTATTTTTAATTAAAAAGCTAAAATAGCGAAACGTGTAATTTGCATAGAATTTTTATCAATGAGATGAATCAACAATGCTAATATGTATAAATAAATAATTGATTGATGGGAAGCCACCTCTCCATTCCATCGATTTCGTCCACAAGATCAAATCCCACGGCTGCAAGTTATTTAAAACGTGCTGAAAGTTACTGTCCTGTTTGGACACCTTAGAAGCTTGATTTTTCTTTTTGCTTAAAAATTAATTTTGAAAGTAACGAGATACATTTTAGGAATGCAAGAGCTAATACAAGTATCAGCGAATTAATTGCAATAAATATTAGTATGTTGTAAAAAGTAAAATAAACTAAAATACTTAAACATTATATTTATTTTTTATTATATATGATGTGTAGCGACACCGTTTTAGTCAAATATGTATGATTGAGGTAGAGCCACGACCATTTTTGATGATCGAAGCTCTCTTAATAGATCTCCTTATCAAACTCTGAGACCTAATTTATTTTTTAATTTATATAATTAAATATTTATATAATAGTCAACTTGTGTAGTATTAATTTTGAGCTGTTATGCTTGTTATATAGGTATGACTAGTGAACCCGATAATATTCTTATATGCTTGGTTGAAATTGCCAGTATGTGCGGAGTCTCAAGAATTTTATTTCGAAAATAATTATAAAATTTAATAATTTGTGAGAAATTAATTTAGAATTAATATAAATTTTTAAAAAAATATTAATTTTAATATTATTAATGCATCTACGTGGATTAAAAATGCAGTATAAGATGATTTCTAGTTATATATGAGTGGGAGTGGGCCCCACCACTTGAGTCTTCTCTTGGAAGACTTGGTCTCCCTCCATATTCCCTTCACCAACTAACTCTCTTAGGAGGATCCACAAGTGTTTTTTTTTATTACCACCATTTTTGCAGCTCCTGCATTTGGAATTGAACAAAATTACGAGAAGAAGAGTTGCTCTACTCGTCGAGGAGATCGCAACCAACTGAGTGGATTTTGATTTCGACGCTTTTGGGATTTTTGCAGGGAGTTAAAAGTTTTGAGTTTTAAACTTAAAGTAGAATTTTGACTAATCTTGAATAAATTTCGTGAATATATGATTATTTGCTTCTTGTTGAGTAAAATGATATGAAAACCCTTTTTCTTTTGAAACCTTAGTTTTATGGAACTTGTGAATTGATAATTGGAAGAAGTTAAGAGACATTTTGAGAAATTAAATGAGTTGTGTTAAGTTAGGGGTTGATGTGTGTTGAAACTTATTTTAATTTCAAAATCCTAGCTCAAGAGTGAGGTTTAGAGTTTGGGTTTGGGTGTGTTCATGGTGTTTGAATGAGGAACTAGAGTATCAATTGGATTAATTAAAGTTGTTTGTGTTGATATATGATGAGATTGATGTGAATTACAAAATTCTAGCTTAATTGGAGAAAAGTTAGGGATTATGAATTTGATGTAGAGAAATGTGGGTTTGGAGTATAAATTGGGAGGTTTTGGAATGAGTTTTGATTATACTTTCATGCTTTAAAATTGTTTTTAACTATGTTTTATATTTTGGAACTCCTTTTCTTGAGAAAAGATTTGATTTGAAAATTGGGTTTCTAAACTAGTTTTTACTGGTTTGGTCTCGGGTAAGAAATCGCTCAAGTAGTCCTGCTGGGTTCGCTCGAGCGGTCTATTACATGAGAGGAAGAATTTTGTCTCGGCCAAGTGGCCGCTCGAGCGGTGGTGGGTCTCGTTCAGTAGACTCACCTGGGCTGAATATGAGATTTGGTTTTTTTAAATAAACAGTATCCTTTTTATGATTTAACTCTCATTTCTAAAATCTTTTTGCAAAAAATAGTTTTGTCTTAAACAAAGAATGCAAAATGGGTTTTCAAAAAGGTGTTCTTTTTAGTTTGATGGATCGTCGCGAGTTCCCGTGGGTGGTTCGCGTGCATTGATAGGTTAGATGTAGGATGGTGATTATACGGATAAAGAAATTGGAATTGAGTTTATGTGTTGGGATGGAAAATCATAAAATGGGTTAATTAGTTTTCGTGAGTGATTTCGGAATTAAGTGGTATTACTGTTGAATCGAGAATGTAATGAATATAAAGGAAAGATGCATATGTTATATGTACGTGGTGATGCTAAATGAAATTGTTAAAGAATGTGATTGATGATGATTCATTGGAGGTTGGATATTTGACCAAGTGTGGTTATGGTTTTATTTAAATACCGAGACAACGTATGGAGATTAATTTGGATTTGGTTAACCCTGCGGTGAAAATTCAAAAACTTGCGCATTAGGTGACCTATCCATCGGGTTAGTCCCCATAAAGGTGTGCGAGGGTACCCTACCCATCGATTCTCTTTGAGAATCATAAATGAGTGCAGTTGTTGGAGTAAATTATAAAGCTTGTGATTACCTATCGGGCCTCGAGTGGCCCGATCGGGAATAATTGCACGAGAATTTATAATTGCTGCCTGGAGTTGGTACCTAATTGAACCATCACTTGGGTTTGTTGTGATATTATGAGAAACGTGAATTACTAAGATGTTATGAAAATTAAGAAATTATGGATCTGTGATGTGATTTGGGCAATATGAATTTATTTGAATTATTTGGCCAGGATAGGAGATGTGGTTTGGATTAGTATAGGTGAATGTATACTTACCGAAGATGTAGCCTATGTGGCGAATCTAGCCTACGTGGCATATGTAGTATGTGTGGCGAAATTAGCAATGTGAAATTATTAATTGATTGACCTGTGTGACATATCTAGTATGTGTGGCGTATTTAGCTTGTGTGACACATGTTGCTTGTGTGACGATATTTGTAATGTAAAATTGTTAATTGATTAGTCCGTGTGGCATATTTAGACTATGTGATGTGTTTAGACTATATGGCGCGTTACCTATATGGAAACTATAGTATGTACAACAGTATTAGCATTTATGGTGATAATTGCCCGCATGACACTTTTGATTGCATGGCATCCTTGCCTAACTGGTACACTGTGTTTAATGAGTTCCTAAGGTGAGAGTTGTGGAAGTTGTTGAGGATCGGTCGGGGATGAAAGTTCATAGTGATTGTTTACAAATTGCAAGAGAAGGTGTTTCTTGGAGTTTTTGAGAGTTTGGTTGGATTTCTTATGTAATATGATGGTAACTTAAATTTTTTTTTTTTACATATCATACTTTTATTCTTGCGTAGTCATATCCTATTGTGATTTGACTCACGGTGTTTATGTGCACCTTTTTCAGGTATTAGAGTTAGATCCATAGTAAGAAGCTTAGAAGAAAGATTTTGACGGTATTTAGATAAATCTTTTATAGAATATGTATTGTAATTGATATCAATGGAATTGTAAGGCCTTACGGCCAATTTTAATGAATGTGGTTATTACTTGTAAACTCTCTAAGTTTAAGTTTGAATACTGCACCATGTGCGCTTGAAGGTTTAAGATTAGTTGTATGAGTATATTCTTGTGGAAGAAATACTTGCATTTTTTTGGGGGGCTTGATAAACTCGGAGACGATTAACTCTTACAATAAACATGTTCATCTATTCTTAAGTTGGGGATTAGTCTTGACCATTTCATTATCTTGATTAGTGTGTAGTCTTGGTCAGCATAACACGTAATGGACACGCTCGACTACTTGAGATTAATAGAGCTCTTCAAGACAGTATGGCTATAACCATTTGCATATGGGGACCACAACACATGTCCAAAGGTACAGTATAAAGGATATGCTATTGACAGATTCGGGTATTTTTTAACCGAATTCTCAATCCTTCTCTCTCTCTCTCTAGCTTTACTTGCTCTCTACTCTACCGAAAAGTATAACTTGACCGTCGGAGGGGACCCCGCTAGAAACACTCAGGCGCCCCTTCTAACATATTATTTGACATCTCAGGTGAAGTTCAGACCTCAGAAGACCATTCTAGAAATCTTGCACTATCATTTTGGCAGTGCCTGTGGGAACTTTTTTCTCTTGCTTGGTGTTGAAATTCCTAACTGAATGGTCTAAACGAGATCCACGGCTGAAGAACCTAATCAACAGCGGTACCTCCAATTCCAGGGTCACAGCTAAATGCCCAACACCAAGAACAAGGTCAACATCAGCTACAACATCTGACCCAAGGGATTTTCCATTTAGTGCAGTAGAATTAGGAGCTTCACCAGCAAATTCGAGGACGGGAAATGCTCATCCCTCACCTATTTTGGTCAACCCCCAAGGCTGCCAGCAATTTGAAGACGACCACACTGAGGATTCCCTAGGGGAGAAGAGGTCGGGGAAATGGGTAGTGGGATCAACTTACCCCCACGGTCCATTGGTGAATGACAAGGCGAAATCCCAGGGGCAAAATGGAGACCTTTACAATGTCCGCAAGATGGGATGAGCAAATCAGGGAGATGAAGGCACAACTTGATGCAGTGATGGAAACCATGAGAGGTAAAACCCCTTCGATTCTTGATGATCTAATCTAAAAAGTTGAATCCCCTTTAAAGCAGCTATAATGGAAGCCCCCTGCCCCTAAAGTTTAGGATGCCACAGTTGGACATGTATAATGGTAGCTTTGACCCTGTTGACCACCTAAACGCCTATAAGTTTATGATGTACCTACATTCTGTTCCCGATGAAATAATGTGTAGAGCCTTTCCAACCACACTAAAGGCCAGTCAGAGTTTGGTTCTCAAAATTGAAGCTAAACTCCATAGAATCCTTCCCCCAATTGAGCTTACTTTTTGTTAGCCACTTCATTGAAAGGCAGAGACATAGAAAACTGGTCACGTGTTTGCTCAACATTAAATAATTCAAGGGTGAAACCCTGAGAGAATATGTTGCACGTTTCAATCAAAAGGTACTTCAAGTAGACGAGGTCGATGATAAAGTGGCTCTGACGGCCTTCAAGGGAGGATTGCTCCCCTCACGTTTCCTATTTTCACTATCCAAAGCACCACCAACAGACATGCCGGAATTGATGTTGAAAGCTCAAAAGAACATAAACGCAAAGATCACAATGGATGCTCATAAAGTTAAACCAGATGAGCCTATAACCAGAGCAGCGAAAAGATCGAGGGAAGAATGTCAAAAGCCAATTAATGAACTGCTAGAGCAGCATAAAACTAAGCTCATAGAACCATCATTTAGATGTTCAGATGGATATCGGTATCGTCAGTACACCGCTCTCAATGCCCCATTTGAACATGTCTTATTGTACATCAAGAGGGACCCGAACTTGAAGTGGCTAGAGAAGATGAAAGGCCATCCTTCAAAGTGGCCTAAAAACAAGTGTTATCATTTTCACAAAGACCATGGCCATGACACAGAAGATTGATATGACCTAAAAGACCAGATAGAACACTTGATTAGAAAAAGGGAGGTTGGGTCGATTTCTTAACGAGCTCACTTAACTAGGAAAGGGGGCCTGGTCATCTAGATCCACCTAAAATGGAAATTAGAAAGATAGGAATGGGACTTTCTAGTGGGGGAGAGTCAAGATTAGAAAGAAAAGTGCATATAAAGCGACTGAAGAGAGAAGACGAAAGGGACACGAGGGTGTAGGCTCCATGGCTGAAATCGAGAATGATAAACAAATTGACAATCTCTTTATGAGAAGAAGATTTTCGTGGGGTTCAATATCTGCATGATGACCCCATTGTTATTAGCTTACTGATCAGTAAACATAAGGTACGAAGAGTGCTCATAGATAACGGAAGCTCAGCAGATGTCCTTTTCGCGAGTGCTTTTGATCAAATGAATATTGGGAGGAACAAGTTAACACACATGTTGTCCCCCGTTGGTTGACTTCACCGGTGACAGAGTATACCACTTGGGATCGATTCAACTATCAGTCACCATTGGAGATAGAAATATCAAGTTATCGAAGATGGTGACCTTTCGTGTAGCGGATAACCCATCTGCTTACAACATGATCTTAGCGCAGACAGCCCTTAACAATTTTAGAGCCGTGACTTCTACGAACCATCTTTTTGTCAAATTCCTAATTGAACAGAGGATAAGTGTGTGAGAGGCGATGAGACATCGACAAAAGAATGTTATGTTACATCTTTAAGAGAGTACAAACCAAATGAGACTCTACTCATTAAGGAAATAGAGGTCAAGAACGAAGACGAGCTGAAGAGAGGAGAGCCAGCTGTGGATCTAAACGAATTCCCAATCGATGACACTGAATAAGAAAAGGTGTTAAAAACTGGGACAAAACTAGATGAAAGTGTGAAGGAACTCCTAAAGGCATTCCTCAAGCTAAACAAAGATGTATTCGCTTAGTCACACCATGATATGTCCGGAATCGACCCAACGATTGCTGTTCACAGTCTGAACGTTGATCCTAGAGCGAAGCCGGTCAGATAGAAGTAAAGGGTGTTCGCACCACAAAGGAATGAAGCAGTTAGCGAGGAAGTAAAAAATTAAAGCAAGCAGGTTTCATTAATGAAGTCACCTACCCAAAGTGGTTGACCAATGTGGTCATAATAAAGAAGGCAAAGGGAAGTGAAGGATGTGTATAGATTTTATAGATTTAAACAAGTCCTGCCCTAAATACAATTATCCCCTCCCTAGGATTGACCTTCTAGTTGGCTCCTCAGCAGGACATGAGTTGCTCAGCTTCATGGACGCCTTCTCTGGTTATAATTAGATCATGATGCATGTGCCTAATCAAGACAAAACATCATTCATCACATCTAAGGGATTGTTCTGCTACCGAGTTATGCCATTTGGGTTAAAGAAAGCGAGGACAACCTATCAATGCCTGGTCAATTCTATGTTTGAAAAAAGATAGGTAAAAATGTTGAAGTTTACGTCGACGATATGTTTGTGAAGAACAAGAGAGCCCATCAGCACATAGGAGACTTATAAGAAGTGTTCTTGGTTTTGAGAAGATATGAGATGAAGTTGAACCCGACAAAGTGTGCTTTCGGAGTATCATACGAAAAGTTCCTAGGTTTTGTAGTCAACCAGAGAGAAATCGAGGCCAATCCAGAAAAGGTTGAGGCGATCTTAAAAATGAAAACCCCAAACAATGTCAAAGAGGTACAAAGTCTTACTGAGAGACTTGGTGCTTTTAACCACTTCGTTTCAAGAGCAATAGACAAGTGCTTGCTATTTTTTAAGACTTTAAAAAAGGCTTTTTCTTGGAACGATGAGTGTGATTAGGGGTTAGGTGGGCTAAAAATGTACTTAACTACACCCCCACTATTGTCCAATCTAATTCCCCACGAAGAATTGTACTTGTATTTAGCTGTGTCCAAAATAGCAATTAGCTCAGCCTTGATAAGGGAAGACAAAGGACGGTAAAGACCATTATACTTCATCAGTAAAGCTTTTTAAGGCAGGAGAGAAGATATCAGCAAATGGAGAAGTTGCGTTTGCATTGATCATATCTTTTAGAAGACTAGGCCATACTTCCAAGCCTATGCCATTGTGGTCCTGACTGATCAACAATTGAAGAAGGTACTCCAAAAGCCCGAAATGTTAGGAACATTGATGCAGTGGTCAATCGAGCTGGGACAGTTTGATATAAATATCCATCTCACACAGCGTTCAAAGGACAGATTTTAGCAGATTTTGTTGCAGAGTTTACCCCAGGAATTTTCCTTGAATTGAAGAATTTACCTCAAGTTGAACATGACTAAACCCAGACTGATCAAGAAGTAGGAGATATTGAACCAAATCTAGACATGCACAACACTTGGGTGATCAATATTGACGGATTAGCCAGAAAGTATCGAGGGGTGCATGAATGGTTATAGGGGTATAATTTTGGCCTAAGACTCGTGGACGACCCAAGGTCCGCCCGAGGCTAGGTACTGTGTGGGCTGAGTCCAACCCGACAAAAGTCTGAGCCCGCTAGAGCTCGATTGTAGGATTTTCGGGTCTAGACCTACCCCTCAAAGCTCGTGGGTTGACCCGGCCCGTTGGCTGGCTCGGCTTGTTGGCCTATCGTTTTAACCCGCTCCTTGGCCCGCCGCTTTATTATTATAGGTTTAATAACAAACTTATAATAAATAATAAACTAGTAAATTAATAATACATTATGAATTTATAAACTTACAATAATATAAACTATAAACTTACAAATTAATAATAAACTTATAGTAAGTAAACTATTAAATTTAAAATAAATTAATAATATGAAGTTATAAACTATAAACTTAAAAACTAATAAACAAATAAATTATAAACTTATGTAATAAACTAATAAGTTAATAACTTAATAACTAATAATAAACTATAAACTAAAAAAACTAATAAACTTAAATAAACTAATAAATTAATAATACATTATTAACTTATAAACTAATATAAACTATGAAGTATGAACTAATAAACTTATAAACTAATAAAATATAAACTTACAAACTAATAAAATATAGCATCATAATAATAAGTAAATAATAAACTAATAAGTAATAAGTAATAAGTAATAAGTAATAAGTAATAACTAATAATAAACTATAAATTTATAACTTATAAATAATGTTAATATATTTAATACTACTAATAAAGTAGTAAACTAACATTATATTATAAATTTATAAACTAAATAATTATGAAAGTAATAAAATTATAAACATATACAATAAGTTAAACAAAAAAAAAGAAAAAAAAGCAAAAAAAAAATTTAAAGTCTGTCTGGCCCGCCCAAAGCCCATGACCCAAGCCCGAGCCTAGTATCCCTAGGGTCTGGGCTGACCCCTGGACAAAAAACCCAGCCTGACCTCGTCCAAAGATTTGATGCGAGCCAGCCGGAGCCACGATCGGACCGGGCTGGGACAAAATTACACCCAAAATGGTTGTTACCTCCCCCTAAGGAGATCATATCAAATAGGCAATGAGGTTAAATTTCAGACTAACCAACAATGAGGCAGAATACAAGACATTAATTTTTAGAAAAATAAAAATAAAAATAAAACAAGCCACCCTTTTTTTGTTAACCAGAGAAAATATGGGTTCGAGGACTAAGGTACGAATCGGAGAAAGTATTAGGCACTCAGTTCCGTTCAACCATAAGATTGGCCTTTACTTATCATCATTGGTTCTTAAAATTAGTTTCTCAAATGTATGCAAATATAGAAAATGGGTGTAGAGAGAGAACATCCAAAATCGAATAACGAAAATACATATTCTAGTCATACTATCATGTAGAAGAAGAGAACAAACGCCATGTCAAAATGAGCAAGGAAAAGCCCTAAACCCTAATCATGTTGCAACTATGCTAGAGGATACATTCTGGGCATTACATACGTTTAACGAATAGTACAGATGCAAAATTTAAGCCACTAGAATGGTACAAAGCTCGCAACCGAGACATACAAATGTAACAGTCGCTAATAAACGAGGACAAGAAGTTCACAGGAACAAACACCAATCTTGCGGCTGTGATGATGTAAGTGCTTGATTGTCACGCCCGTAACATTAATTGTTGCGACTTTGAAGTCTATTAGCACTGTTTTGCTGGACTTTGATAAACATTGAATTGTGTGCTTGATTATAAGGTGAAACAAAAATTGCAAAAACTAATTTTGGTGGTTTTAATCAAAATGATGGTAAATTGAAGAGTAATTTCATAGCAACTTAGCAAAATAATCATGTAAATAATAAACTTGAAATGAAAATTTGAATCTTAACCCGACCTTTCCATAAGGGGAGAAAGTATAGAAAGAGAATTATCGGGGTTCGTGCAATTATACCTGTAACACGATGATTCAAATGTATCCTCAAGTCATAAAATGTAATACTTATCTCTCCAATTACTGGGGATGCTCTAGTTCTAGTACATCGAGTGGGAAGTAAGAGTTTGAGTCGATATTTTAGCAGACATTGATGGATTCAATTCATTCTCCCAAAGCCGTACTAGAGGTACGAATATATAGACAGAGTCATCCATTGGCATGGTGACACGTATAGGGTTCAAAAGATTCTATCCGAGTTCTCGACCACAAGCATCGAAGGTGGCGATCGTTGTAACGATTGAGGCTATAATGACCCGGTTCTGACCTTAGTTGTAACAACCTGGTTGATAATGATTCGTGTAAAGACCTAGTCTAAACCCTAAGCATTATCGATAGATAGCCCATGAGGCTATAGAACACGGAAGAGGTTCGAAACGTTAACTCAATTCGAAAACCCCAAGTTTGATCCAAAAACCTTAAAAAGGTCCAACACTCAAGCAACAAAATCTTAACACCCGGAGAATCTTTCAACATTCTAAATCACGTAATTATCATGAAATAATAAATTAGAAATCAAAAATTCTCATGAGTAGGATAAAATGACCATTTTGCCCCTAGTACAACAAAAAGTTTTAAAAATTCAAATTTTAACACATGGATACTCTAAATCAAGGATTTATGCACAATTAAGTAGAAAAATAAAAAATAACATAAAAAATAGCAGAAACACCCCTTAGTGGCCAACCACCTTGGAAGTTGTGCTAAAAAGTAGCTTTTTGCTTTCTTTTAAACTTAAAATGTTGAGAAAAGTATTAAATCAAGCATTATAATGATCAAACACTTATTGAACAAATAATATACATAATAATATGATATTATAGGTTAACAAAAGCAAGCAAATCATTATTGAAGTTCATACATAATAAAATAAGTCAAAAAGTCATATATTGTTAAAATAGCTTAATTTGACTTAAAAGACTACATCTATTGAATCAATTGCCATAAAAACTATAATAATTCATGAGAATACTAAATTTATCATAAACATTCTAAAATAATATGTTTCAGTAGGAAAAGACACCAAAAAAATACATAAAATTAATTTTTAAAGCATTTTCTTGCACAAAAGGGCACGCAAATCAATGTAAAGCCTCATGATTGATTGAGATCAGATTTTCTGCCCCCCAAACTGACCCCCCAGCTGTATTCCCTTCTCTTGATATGATATGTTCCCTCAAAACTAGCACCAAATCAAATCAACCCATGTGAAGGAAAGGAAAAAGTACTAAAGTGTGATAATTTTGCTCCCTTTATGTTCCCTAACCTTTCCCCATATAAACTAAGCCAAACACCCTCTTCTCCCCTTCATATTTTCGGCCAAGAGAGGAGAGAAACTAGATTTCAATTGTTCTTGAAGTGTTCTACAAGTCCGAGAGAGAAAAAGGAGAAAGAAGGAAAAGAAGAAGGAATCGATGAAGTTTTCCTAAAGCTAAGTCATAATCCGCCATCCACCCTCATTTGATCTTTTAAACAAGTAAGTAAAACATCTAAATCTTATGCCTAATATCACTCAAAACATCCCTCAACTCATCTCTTTAAACACCTTAAAAATCAAAAACCTAAAACAAACCGAAAAGACGTCGTAGTTGAGAAATAGGGCTTGTTGTGTTCTTGAATGATATGAGATGTGTTTGTGTGTTGTTATTTTTGAGTTTGATGACTTAGAAGTGTGCTGGAGCCTTGATATTTATGTCTAAAATATAAGTATGCAAAGAAATAGGAAAAAATCTTGACATATCATAAGTAGGAGACTTGAGCATATAAGGATTTAATTTTTGAGAACTTTATTGTTTCTTCTATGAACTTTGGAACCCAATAACTCAACGTAGAAAATTGATCTGAGCATGTTCTTTATGTCTAGATTTAGATTGTTGTGTTATCTTTCATTCAAAGTTAGTTTTAATCCATTTGAGTAAGTAGAACTCGAGATATTGCAATTTTATTATTGAGATCTGAGCTTTGGCCAAAACATAAAACTTGTAGATAACATGTATATCTAACTACCCACCAACAATGAGCACAAAAGATTGAGGTTTGATAAGTCAAAACCCCTTTGAAATGCTCTGTTGTGTTTCAGTCCTCAAATGACACTTCTGTCACATATTTTTGTATAGTCAAAAATTCCTATTTGTAGTGACCTACTCCAAAAGCAGTCTACATGAATATTGTAGCTAACATATTGAACTACTATTTATCAAAAAAGAAGACCTAGATGCCTTGGTAAAGTCCCTCAAAACCGTTTCAAACCCTCTGTCCAAAACTGGCTCTGTTGAGTTTTGGCAGCTGACAGAACTTATTTTATAAAATGGCCAAAATCTCTAACTTGTTTCAAACAACTACCCCTAGAGCTAAACATAAAACTTGTAGGGGACATGTTTAACTAGAACATATCCAAAAATGGACTCATTTCAACTTGATTTGATACCCAAAGCTGAGACCAACAGAGGCGTATATTCAGTAAAATTTTGAGAAAAGTGCTAAACCGTTTTCACATAGAATGCTTTACTCACCCGTTTGCCTTAGGTTTTGGTTTTAGTGTTAAATATAAGAGTTGTAAGAAATATTTTTATCTAAATGGTGTTTAAAAATCATTACTTGATTCCAAGTCTAGATGCCCCACAACCCTACCAACCCTTTAAATTTAACACTTGATTTTGGCTTTTAAAGTTGCTATGTGTATGTTTGAGTACCTTTTATCGTGAGACCCGAGTTCGTGTTTTGATTGACTTGAATTAGTTGATTAGTATTTTTAAGTGAATGTACGATAATTAAAACTCATGCATCAAGTTTAAATTGGATCTTGAGCATTGAACTTTGCCATGCTGTAGATAGTTGCATTTGAGATCAATACTACACATTATGAACATTATCACTTGCATCCTGGCATATTAGAGTCCATTTATGTAAATCATTGTTGAGTTGGACTGTGTTGAATTGTTCTTCTTGGTTCTAAGTTTAGGGCGTCATTGGTTGTCATTTTTGTAAATATTTTGAGATATATTCCTCTTGTACACACTGGGTACGTTCTCAGTGTTACAGATTTAGTAGGTGTTTGAAATGGTTTATTATGGAGATTATTAGGCACCATGGATTCGTCACTAGCATTTTGGTTTTGATGATTTAGACTTTAGATTGATGCCAAACAAACATCCTGATCTTTAATATGGGATTATTTTGGCATTATTATTTTGATTATTTTGGTTAGCCCGAATAAGGATGGATGATTATTTTGGTTAGCCAGAGGATAAGGATGGATGTTATTGGCCCACCCCCACACCATTGCCATTGAGTAAAACAACTGAGGCATGAAGCCAAGGTGAGCATTTATCTTTCGCAACGAGGCGAGAATAGGTTTGGTGATCAAATTCCCATAAAGTTTACTCTGATGGTTCCCAGTACGGAATTCCTGTTATGATTTTGGAGTATGTCGGGTTGGACATTTGCATTGCCTACACGGCATCTCATACTCGTATGTTCATTGACTTATCTGTTACCCTGTCATAAATTTGTCAATCTCCTTGACTGTAAATTGTACTGGGTGTTATATGATATGCGTTGTGGTGAATTTTGTGTCGTGAGATTAGTTAGAAGGTTAGAGTGTTTTGCTTTTGGGCTTTGGCTCATGGCATTCATGCCACAGGTGATGAAGAGTTCTTGGAGGAAGTCGTCCCAGAGAGAGAAGAAAAATTTGAAGAGAAGGGTGAGTTTTAAGAGCCTGTGGACCCTGCTGATGCGTTCTGAGGATTCGATACCTCTATTTTTGTTCTTTTATTTCAGTTTTCCTCCAACTCTTATAATATCTTTAAAATCCTTGGTGAAAATGTAATCGTTATGTACTTTTAATCAGTTTAGATCTCTTTTATGATGTAATAATTAATATATGTAAATATGAATGAATAGATAAAATATCTCTTTATTTATATTTTTGTATGTCCCGACGTGTCCAGAGGATGGAGCGTCACAGAGACGACCGCAAGAAATGTAGGGTTTCCAAGGGTTTATAGTGGCGGTCGAGACAACAGATTGTCACGATTGTGAAAATGAAACATGCGGCCGCTACTTTTGAGGTAAATGATATACTAGTCGCGAGGTTCAGAGCTTGTGGCCTCATGGTTTGATGTTTGCAGTTTGAAGGTCATTGAATGTACTGGAATTAGATTATTTCTTGGCAATGGTTCGAAGACTTTTAAGCATCATTCCTCTAGGTTTTCATCATTGAATTCATTTAGATAAACCTAAGGTCCAACGGGGTCAAATCGGAGTGTCTACAGCTGCCAAATACGTTGTTAAGGAGGGGGTGCTATACAAACGAAGCACGATAAGTTCGTATTTACACTGTGCATTTGATCAGGAGGCCTTGTATGTCCTCAGAGAGATTCATGAAGGAGTTTACGATAATCACTCAGGAGCAAGATCTCTAGTTGGTAAGGCAATTAGAGCAGGATATTACTGGCCAACCATGCTCAAAGACACCAAGGAGTTCATAAAGAAATGTGACAAGTGCCAGTGCTTTTCTATTATAGCTAGACATCCGCCAACAAAGCTTAGCATATTAACCAGCCCATGGCCATTCTCACAGTGAAGACTAGACCTCGTGGAGCCATTGCTCATAGCTCAAAGACAGATGAAATTTATAGTGGTGGCTATTGATTACTTCACTAAATGGGTTGAAGCGGAACCCTTAACAAGGATCACTGAGAAAAACGGCACCCAGTTCATTAGGAAATCTTTGGTCTGTCATTTTGGAATTCCTAAAATCCTGATAACAGACAACGAAAAGCAATTCGATAATGCCAACTTTAGGAAATTCTATGATGAGCTTAGCATCCAAGTACACTACGTTTCATAAGCCCATCCACAGTCAAATGAGCAAGTGAAAGTAACAAATCGGTTACTCCTAAAGATGCTTAAGATGAAGCTAAACGCAGCGAAGGATTTGTGATTGGAAGAACTCCCAAATTTGCTTTGGGCGTATTGAACAACCGCCCACACCCCAATAGGAGAAACGACATACATGTTCACTTTCGTTCATGAAGTTGTTATTCCCGTTGAGATTGGTCTGGCCAGTACTAGAATGATGCAATATAACCCAGAAGTCAATGATCAAGAGTTGAGAGTTAATTTTGACCTACTTGAGGAGGTCAAAGAAACTTCAGCAATAAGAACTGCGGTGTACTAAGAGTAAATGAGAAGATACCACAACTCAAGGATAAAGGAAAGGAAATTTAACTTAGAGGATTTAGCCCTTAAGAAGGTGGTCCTATATACCAAAAATCTAGTAGAGGAAAAGTTGGGGCTGAACTGATAAGGGCCTTATGTTGTGAAGGCCCACCAAGAAAGAGGAGCATATCGACTTTAGACCATGGAAGGAAGGGAGCTACGACACCCATGGAATACAGAACACCTCAAGCGTTACTTTGCCTGAGCAGAATTGCATCTGACATGTAACGTAATCCAAGTTCATTTCATGAAATTCAATGAAAATATATCCTGCTGTGTTTTATTTTTCATCGCATCTATGCAGCATAAGTGAGTTGCAGCACCTGCAGTCATAAAGCCTAGAACGGGCAAGGGTTAACTAGGAGAAGGTCAGCCCCAGCGCCTGATGTTAGAAAACCTAGAATGGGCCAGGGCTGACCTTTTAGAAAAGGTCAACCCCCATTGCAGTGCCTGAGGTTAAAAAACCTAGAACAAGCAAGAGCTAACTAGGAGAAGGTCAGCCCCTAATGTTACAGCGCATAAGGTTATAAAACCTAGAATGGACAAGGGTTGACTAGGAGAAGGGCAGCCTTTGGTGCTTTTTAAGCAAGCATGAGTCAATATCCATAAATTTAACATCTAAGGAAAAAAAGATCGTTGAAAGAAAGGAAAGTGGAATTTTTCATGCATTAAGGTAAAACAAACACATGGGCAATAATTCCCAACTAATTGCAAATGATAAAATCAAATGTTCATGCAAATATTTTCAACTATATCCAGTGTATCAAATTCATTAATTGAATCTACCAACCACCATAAAAGAAAATTTTCATCTAAACAACCTACATGCATTTAAACAGTGAAGAATATTCCCAGAAATTGAAAAGAAGTAAGTGTTTATGGACTGAGGAAGAAAAGTAGTAAGAGTAATAAAGACTAAGGGGCTGAGGGAGGAGATGGGACTGCACTTTATCATCAACCTTCCTAGCTGGAGGTGACCTAAGGGATATTGAGTCACCGTCTTTATCAGCTTTTATGTGAGAAAAGTCCAGGCCAGGATATAAGTTGCTCGCCTGCTGACGAAATGCCTTGAAACTGCTCTCCCAGTGCTCTTCAAACATGACCCTCATATCAAGAGAGTTCATGTGATCAGAGATAAGCTAAGACAATTCTTCTGAGTTCTTGAACATCTCCACGGCAACGGTACGATCGGCGGTGACTGAAGCTTCAAGGGCCTGAAACTTGGGTTGCTGCTCTGATAGTTAAGATTTCAGATATGATATTCTCCTTTGTTGTTTGCCCATTTCGCTTAGCACCTCCATCTTCATTGTGAGCAGGCCATCCACGACAAACTTGGTCCTCTCTAAGTCAGCCTCAACGGTAGATAACCTTCCTAGATCAGTCTTCAGTGTAGCCACCTCATTCTTTAAATTCTTAATATTTTGTGCAGTAGCAAAAAACTTCTTTCCATTGCTCTGGTGCAAAATTTCTCTCTTTGTAAAGCGAAGGGTCATGTAATGATCCAGAGCAATAGATTACAAAAATTAAAACTCAATAATTAAATAAAGCAATAGATAGAGAGCGATAATCAATTGTGAAATGTGAAGAAGATAAACAGAAATCGGGGCAATGAAAGCATACCTTAGCGGTTTCTTGATGGTAACGACGTCCTAACTCGGTAGTGGTCAGAAGATATGATAGCCCCCTCAATCATCTTCAGACCGAAGTTACCATCAGTTAATATTGAAGGAGTAACCTCCTCCTCGGCGTTGGTTTTGGTGGGGGAAGAGCTTACAACCTCTTTTCCCTTTCTCGGTTCATTCTCCCCTTTCTGATCAGAAATGGGTTCGCTACCTTTTAGATTAACCTCACCATCAAATCCCTATTTCATTTTTTCATTCTCATTCTCTAGTGAAATTCCTTCATTTCTTTGGGTTGTCTTGGCGGTTCCTGCCAAAGTTGAGCTTGTGATGTACTCCTTAAAGGTGGAGACATCCAACTCCTTCTGGCGAGCAGTCATGGCGCGTGGCTTCTTCAGCATCGGAGGAGCAGAGAAATTATCTTGAGCAGCAGCCCTCTTCTCCTTGAGCTTTCTCAAAGCTTCCTTATCAGTTTTGTTCATCTTGTCTGCACAGAAGAAGAGTATTTATGATTAGGAATACCACTTAACAAAGAGATTAAAAGAAACATTTTAACAAAAACAATATTTCACCTTCTTCCTTGGAAAATTTTGCAGCTTCAACATTACGAAATAAAGATAAAGCATCAAAAGAGGGCTCAGACCCGAGGAGATACTCACTTAAGCTCTTTGGAGTGATCAGAGTGGACCAATGCTTATTTTCAAAGGATTAAGTAAGCTTAATTCTCTCATTTTCTTCCTTAGAAATTGCAAGATTCTTTGTGTTAGGGTTCTATACTGAGAACCATGGATTTATTTGGTTTTAGTATTTAATTTTATTTTTAATAAAATTAATTTTTTATTTTATGAGAATCTTAATGAGCAATGTATGCAATATCATTTTTTTAATGTTACGCATGGATGTTCTTTATTCTGTACAGTATTTAATCTTGTGTGTAGAGTACGACTTGCACACAAAAGATCAGATTTTAGGTTCTTGCAGAATATAAGTATTTATTCACAGTTTAGATGAAAATGGACATACCATCGGTACAATTGTAGTATAGAGTTTTAGTAGACTTATCTTGATTATGGGGAACAGATAATAGTGTTATCTATTATTTCAACTTTCTGTGCTAGTACACTTTGTATGTATTGAACGGGACACATTGAGATAATTAATTTTATACTGACTATATAAATTAATCTACACCCAAGGTTATTATAAAAGTGCTTATGTTCTCAATTCTGAAATAAATAATTATTTGCATATTTTTAATACTCGTTGTTTTGATTCATTAAAGAGTGCGATTTTATATGGGTCTATATTCTCGGTGAGTTAGATAGCGGTATTAATTATATGGTGAATATTAATTATTGACAGAATCCACGTCTCGATAGATCGGGATTAACGATATCCTCTTACGGAAGCTTATAAGTTTTGACCGGGCCAAGCCCTACATGTGGATTTGATTATCTGGCGGTCAAATAAGTTAAGTGAAAGGGCTTAAGAAATTTAAAGATGTCAATTAAATTAAATTGTCAGTAATTAAATTTAATTGATGGGTATCAAGAATCTTAACGTATGGAGATGAATTAAGTATTTAATAACAAGAGCTCAATGCAAGATGGTCTTGAAATTATAGCTTAGAGTGCAGTTACAGTTTTTTTATGGTGTGAACTGTAATTTAGTGTTTTATGAAAATTACAGAAACTGCTGCAAAGTTTTCATAATTACGGATACCGTTGAGAAGTTTGCTTAATTGTTGAAATCGTTGGATACGTATCTAGGTTACACTAGAAGTCTTTGTCATAATTAATCTCCATGTCCCTACTACAGTCTTATAAATATGCGGGTAGACTGAACTAAATTCATAACTCGTTTTCAAGACTAAAGTTGACTAGGTTTTACTGGTACGAGTTTTTGAAGGATCGTAACCCACATTACGTTCGAAAATTGTATAAGGGAATATAGTAAAAAGTTTGACAGGAGGTTCAACTCGGGAATCAAATTCATAGTTAGAGAATCGACCAAAAAGGTATTCTTCTAAATTAACTGTGGTGGCACGAGTTTTATTTTGATCGTTCGACATCAAAATTTCTTATCTAGAACTTGTTTCGGCAATTGCCGTCCAGTTAATTTTTATCAAAAAATTATTTACAAAAATAATGATCTTGGCAGTTTTGCCTCCAACAATTGGTATCAGAGCCGTATTGTTTTTTGTTTGCAATTTATCGAGGGGTCGGGTAGATTTAGAACCGTGCTAATTTTGTTTTTCAGGTGTTCTAATCCCAATTTTATGATCATGTTTTTATTCATGCTTGATTGAATAGTTTGGATGATGATTATAATTAATTTTTTAATCACGAGAGTTGATCGAGATAGTTTAAGTTTTTTAGATCGAATGTGAGCCAACGGGATATAGATTTCAATGTATAAGCTATTATTTGTTTTTAAATATTAGTTTAGAATATTTAAGAATATGTTGAATATCCAAGAACACAAAGAATAGACGGTGGCACCGACGGTGGTTTCAGGACTTTCAGGCCACAGGTCACGGTACTTTTTTCAACAGTTTTAAAATAATTTTGTTCGATAAGTTTCTGTAGGATTTATACATTGAAAATAGTATCAAAATAAGTCTCAAAACAGTTGAAAAAAATCAATTAAAATAGCTATCACCAGCGGAAGTTCGGGGCTCATTTTGATGATTTTTCAGGACGCTTTTGGGTCTATTTTTGAGTAATTTTTAAGCATAAAATAGTATTAAACATACCTTAAAATATTGTCCAGAAACTATAAAAAAATGGGTCAAAATAGTGGCAGAAAAAGAAGGGGCAGCGGCAGCCATGGGCGGCGGCGGGGCAGGCTGTTTGGGGCTATTTTTGGAGTTTTTTCAGGACTATTTTCGAGGCATTCTTCGAAGATATATATTTCTGGATATCAGTGGTATTTCTTAGAAAAAATAGAAGCCAAAACCACGACGAGAAAAGCCCAAACAGGAGGTGGACAGCAGGCGGCGGGACTAGGGGGGGTGGCAGTTTGGTTCGGGCTGTTTCGATGGCTCTTTTCTGGGCTATTTTTGGACTATTTTTTGATAGAAAAATAGTATTTTTTGATAAATATTTTTTTAAAAAAAGGCATCGAAAACGGAGCACAGATGAGACAACAAAAGCCGCCTGAAGCTGGTGGCATAGGCGGCGCCGACGCTGTTGGTGGCTGGTCTAGGCTGTTTTGACTCGACTCTGCTGATATGTTTTGATCGTCATATGATATGTTTGTATATCACTATATATCAGAGAATCCTGATACAATCTGGATACCGACAAGCAGCTGTTTCAAAGAATTGAAACTCTTACAGTTTATCTTTAAAACAGGCGACTAAAACTCATCAGAGTTTCCATTCGATCATAAAATTAGGATATATACATATCTTGCATTTATATTCTTATGATCTCCGTAGATGATGTATATCTGTTTTATATATTTTGGTTAATTTAATTAATTTAAAAAATTATATTTTAATTAAATATTTTGTAAAGAAAAAAAAATAAAATTAAGTTTTTTTTAATTAAATAGAAAAACTTTAGATATTTTATTTTTACAAAATATCACATTAAAGATAATTTTTTTAATAAATCGAATATTTTAGAAAAAAGTGAAAATAAATTTCAAATTTTGAATTAATTAAATAAAAAATATTTAATCTAAATAAATTATTATTTTCAAAAAATATGTAACTAAAATAAAATAATTAAATGCTTTTAATCACTACCTTAGCTAAAAAGTTGAAGAAAAAGCTGTACATTCATTAAATTTTATTTGTTATCTATTAAAACACGAAAAGATGTTTAGCAAACCAAAATCTTTAAAATTATGTACACGAAAAAATGTTTTGGATTCTTTCAGATCGTGCAGTTTTCGAAATTAATAAATTTAATTTAATTAGATAGATTTTTATAACCCTCAAAAATATTTTAAAAATCTATAAGGGAGAGAAAATTTATTCACAGATAAATCTCGCGGTCTCCATCATCAGTTTGTAGGCAATGTAATTAAATTCTGCGTGTTAGCAGTAAGGCTCTCATTCTCATTAGATAGATTAATTGCGGTATCGCCAGTACAAATCTTCTTTATAAATAATTCTAGATAATTGTTAATGTGGATCACTTCTCCATCTAAAGGGTTCATTGTGAAGCGAATGATTTGGGATTAGGTGGTAGTTAACACTTAGCTGTAAATAATTAGTATTCTCTCCATCTGAGTCACTACTATTATTTACTGGACCGAAACTATGTCATCTATTTAATTTTACTTGGCAGGATCAATTGCCTAGATAGTAAAATTAAAAAAAATTGGGCTGTTTGGACAAATGATGGATAGTAAATGTCCTCCCATTGAGGCATGTTATTCAGAGAGAACCAGGCTGCTGGCGAATTTTTTTTTAAATGGTAGAAAAAACCAAAATAAAATAAAATTCAAAAATTTGCTCGTCGTAATTAACGGTTATTTTAATTATGTGATTCTCAGGAATAAAATGGCTTTCAATGATCTCGCATCTATATTCAAAGAAAACAAACTTACGAGACTAAACTATGTTGACTGGAAAAGAATTTAGACATTGTCTTAACTGCTGAGTACTATAAGTTT
This sequence comes from Heliamphora pulchella, assembly GCA_032270985.1. Classification (NCBI taxonomy): domain Eukaryota; kingdom Viridiplantae; phylum Streptophyta; class Magnoliopsida; order Ericales; family Sarraceniaceae; genus Heliamphora; species Heliamphora pulchella. Next base: position 23,556 of record JAULJZ010169342.1, read on the forward strand.
GTATTAACTGAGATTTGTCTACCAGCACCTAATAAGGGGCAACTGAACAGAAAATCCAGGCTCATCAAAAGTGGCAGAAAGCTGATCAGATGGCTCGCTATTACATTTTGGTTTCCAAGTCAAATGTTTTGCAGCATCAACATCAGTCAATACCCAGTGCTTATGACATGATTATAAATCTCAAAGAAATGTTTGGGGATCAAAATCGTGTTGCTAGGTAGGTGGCCATAAAATTTCTTATGAATGAAAACATAGCCGAAGGCACCCCAGTTAGAGACCCCAGTTAGAGATCATGTTCTGAAGATAATCAGTTTTCTGAATGAATTGGAGATTCTAGGAGCTGAAATTGACAGAAAAACCCAGGTCAATATCATACTCCAGTCATTGCATGATAGTTTTAAGCAGTTTTGCCTGACCTATACCATGAATAAGCTCAGTTTTTCATTGACAACTTCTTAAAGAACTTCAAGCAGCCGAGGGTGTTCTTAGGAAGCCAGATTTTGTGTATGTGGCTGAAAAAAGTTCTTTCTCTAAGCCGAAAGGTAAGAAAAAGAAAAAAGGTTCAGAAACAATGAGGCACAGGTCCAAAAGCAGTTAAGGAATCAAAAACTGGTGTGAAGAAGTCGAGAGGTAAGTGCTATCACTGTAACCAGTTTGGGCATTGAAAAAAGCAGTGTTCGACTTTTCTTAGTAAGCAGAACGAACTAGGTAATTTTTGTTCACTGGTGGTTAAAACATGTTTAGCAGTGTTATCTAGCAGGACTTGGTGTGTAAATACCGGAGCCACTAACCATGTCTACAATTCTTTGTAGGGGTTCTAAGAAATCAGGCAGCTCAGTGATAGGAAAGTATACCTACATATGGACAATAATACAAGGGTAGCAACAGTTGTAGTAGGAGATGTCGCTCTCAGTTTTAGTAAAGATAGGATTTTATTTCTAAAAGATTGTCTTTACGTACCTTCGATTAGAAGAAATTTAATTTTTATTTCTAGTTTAATAAGGAATAAATATACTGTTCATTTTAATGACTCTGTGGTTGTTAAAAAAAATAAATATTTTATTTGTTCTGAAACATTAGTGGATGAACTATATGTTGTATCTCTTGTCTCTCCTACACTGTAACTAACTGAATTGAATAACACATCTAATTTATCATAAAAGAAAAAGTTTTCTTCTTTAATGAACCAA
>JAULJZ010169362.1:0-24743 GCA_032270985.1 Heliamphora pulchella
AAACAATAATCAGATATGGTGAAGGTAAATACAGCTAGGGGCCAGTTTGGAGGACAAAAATCAGATCCCCCATCAATCAAGGGGCTTTTTCTTGGTTTACGTGCCCTTATTGTGCAAAAAAATAAATTAAAAGTTAATTTGATGTATTTTTTTGGTGTCTTTTTCTACTGAAACCTATTGTTTTAGTATGTTTATGATAAATTTAGTATTTTTATGTATTATCATTATTTTTATAGCAATTGATTAAATAGATGTAGTCTTTTAAGTCAAATTAAGCTATTTTGACGATATATGACTTTTTGACTTATTTTATTGTGTATGAACTTCAATAATCAATTGTTTTCATTTGTTAACCTAGAACACCATATTATTGTGTATATTATTTGTTCTACAAGTTTTGGGTCATTATAATGCTTGATTTAATACTTTTCTCACATTTTTAAGCTAAAAAAAGCAAAAAAATACTTTTTGGCACTACTCCCAAGGTGGTCGGCCACTAAGGGGTATTTTTATTATTTTTGAAGCCATTTTATCCTTTGTTACTTAATTGTATTTAAATATTTGATTTAGGGTGTCCATGTGTCAAATTTTGAGTATTTAAGACTTTTAGCTGTAATAGGGACAAAACGGTCATTTTACCGTACTTATGAGGATTTTTGATTTCTAATTTATTATTTTATGATATTTACTTAATTTAGAATTTTGGGAGATTCTCCAGGAGTTAAGATTTTGTTGCTTTAGTTTTGGACCATTTTAGGGTTTTCAAGTCGAGTTAGGGTTTTGAAATTTTTCTGTGCTCTATGCCTCATGGACTATCCGTAACTAATACTAGTGTCCGAGCAGGGTCATTACAATCTATCCCCTAAAAATAAATTTTATCCCTAAAATTTCGTATCGTACCTCAATCTGTGAACAACTGGGGATGACTTGCCCTCATGGCTTCCTCTCGTTCCCAGGTTACCTCTTCAATTCCATCGTGACTCCAAAGAACTTGAACGAGTGGGATGGTCTTTCCTCTAAGAATCTTGCCACGTTGATGGATTATCCTTTTGGGTTGTTCTTCGAATGTAATTTCCTCATCAACATAGAGTTCCTTTCAATCTAAAATGTGGGTAGAATTAGATTCGTACTTCCTCAACATCGACACACAAAAAATGTTATGAACACTGGCAAGCTGCGGTGGTAGAGCTAAATGATATGCTACTTGTCCAACTTTAGCCAAAATCTCAAACGGTCCAATGTACATTGGAGCTAGCTTTCCCTTCTGGCCGAAACATATAACTCCTCGTAGTGGTTGAATCTTAAAAAATACATGATCTCCTACTTGAAATCATAGCGGTCTCCAACGCTGATTGGCGTAGCTCTTTTATCTGCTCTGAGTTGTGGCTAATCGTTGCTGAATTAGTCAAATCTTTTTGATAGTGTCTTGTATAAGATCTGGTCCAAAAAGTGTGTTCTCTCCTGCTTCAGTCCAATAAATTAGCGAACGACACGGTCTTCTATAGAGATCTTCATACGGCAGCATGCCAATACTGGATTGATAGCTGTTGTTGTAAGCGAACTCAACCAATGGTAGATGCTTTTCCCAATGTCCCTTGAAATCCATAACGTAAGCTCGAAGCATGTCTTCTAGGGTTTGAATTGTGTGTTCAGATTGTCCGTCAGTTTATAGGTGAAAAACTATGCTGAAACAAAGCTCTGTTCCTAAAGCAGCTTGCAGGCTTTGCCAAAATTGCGAGTTGAAATGTAGGTCTCGATCTAATACGATTTATAACAGAATTCTGTGAAGACGAACGATTTCCCGAACGTATTTCTGACTCAGGGTTTTCAATTTTTTAAACATCTGAACTGGAAGAAAATGTGCTGACTTCATGAGACAATCCACGATTACCCAGATAGAGTCATGTCCTGCTCGTCATCTTGGTAGTCTAGCGATAAAGTCTATTGTGATGTGGTCCCATTTCCATTGTGGTATCTCTAGGGGTTGAAGGGTTCCTCCCAGTCTTTGGTGCTCGGCCTTCACTTGCTGACATGTAAGGTATTTGGCTATAAAGCTTGCTACATCCTTTTTCATGTCCTTACACCAATAGTGCCTCCTCAAATCTTAATACATCTTTGTTCCTCCAGGGTGGATAGCAAAGATTGATTGATGATGATCCTTCAGGATGTCTCTCCTTAGATCCTCGATATTCGATACAAAAAGCCTTCCTATGTACGTCAGCTGCATGTGTTTGCTGACTACCCAACCTGGTTTCAATTCCTCTATGATAAGATCCTTTCGAATAAATTTGAACTCCTGGTCGTACTTTTGGGCATTCACGATTTGCTGACGAAGATTTATCGTTGCCATGGTTAGATAAAAATAGTTCCCATGTCCCAATTCTAATGGTTGGAGTCGATACTCGTAGAGCGTTCCTATTATGTTCCATTCCCTTACTGCTATACCAGCCAACGTGCTCTTTATTGTCCGACTACGGGCGTCAGCCACCACATTTGCTTTACCCAGGTGATAATCTAAAGTGAACTGATAGTCCTCTAGGTATTCCATCCACCGGCATTGTCTCATGTTGAGGTCCTTCTGGGTGAATAGGTACTTCAGACTTTTGTGGTCCAAGAATAGCTCAAACTGTTCCCTGTAAAGATAGTGCCTCTATAACTTTAGTGCGAATACCATGGCTACAAGCTCTAGGTCGTATGTAGGATAATTCTACTCATGAGGTTTTAACTGTCTTGACCCATAGGCTATTACCTTACCGTTTTGCATCAGTACGCATCTTAAGGCTTCCTTAGACGCGTCACAATACACTATATATCCAACTTCTCATTCAGGTATGATTAGGATAAGAGCACTAGTTAAACTTTTCTTAAGCTCCTGAAAAGTTGTCTCACACTTATCGTTCCATTCAAACTTCACTCCCTTCTATGTCAATCTTGTCATTGGTCGCACCAGTTTAGAGAAATCTTGGATAAACCTTTGATAATATCCAGCTAGTTCCAGGAACTACAAATTTTAAAGACATTCCCAGGTGGCTTCCAATCCAAAATAGCTTCCACTTTGGCTGGATCGACAGCTATCCCTTCTTTAGAAATCACGTGTCCTAGAAATTTCACTTCATGTAACCAAAATTTGCACTTGCTTGCCTTCGCATAGAGTTGTGAATCCCTTAGTTTCTGCAAAATAATGCTTAAATGCTGCTCATGTTCTTCCTCAGTTCTTGAATACACCAGGATGTCGTCTATAAAAATCACTCCAAACTAATCGAGGTAAGGCTAAAAAAGTCTGTTCATCAAACTCATGAAAACTCTTGGGGCATTCGTCAATCCAAAAGGCATCATCACGAACTCATAATGTCCATATCACGTTCTAAAGGCTGTCGTTGGAGTATCTTCCTCTTCTTCTTGCAGGGTAAAAATGCGTCCCCCTATAGGCTGATTTCCATTGTTGTTCCTGGTGTTCCCGTTCCTTATTCCATTACTTGAACCTCTTTGGGGTTTCTAATTTTTGTTAAGCAGCGGACTTCCTCTTCCATTCTGCGGGTTAGCTGCTGGCCTAGCAACTTGAACAGGTCGTGGGTATCTTGGCAGTTGATTCTGGGCTTGCCTCCATTATTGGGGTTGGTTGTTTTGATTACTTTGTTTCAGTCGTGGACAGTCGGTCCTCTTATGTCCCGGTTGTTGATATTCATAAGAGATTATAGATGTCGTAGAGGTACCCCTTGATTGCCCCTTTATATTCTCCTGGTAATATGGATTCTTAGGGACAAACACTCAGTTGCTCCTCACAGGCAAACACTCAGTTGCTCCTCACAGGCCCTCCAGAGTTGGTACTTTCTTTCCTTTGGTTCCAAATCTTCCTTGAATCGGCCAGATCGATTTTGGCATGTAAAGCAGCCTAAACTACTTGAGTGCATGTGGGGAGCTACAAGTAAATCACCCTCACTCAAACAGATGGCTCAAGGCCCCATTCAATCTTTCATGCCTTAAATTCCTCATCTGGTACTAGGGTTGCGGCAAAATGACTTAACTCCTCAAAGCGATTCACGTACTGCGTTACTATCATTGAGCCTTGTTTAAGATCCAAGAACTCACAAACTTGCCCTTGACGAAAGGGGGCTGGGAAATACTTTTCCAAGAATAAGCCCTCAAATTGGTCCCAAGCTAGAGCTGCTACATCCTGTGTATTGTTGATTAAGGACCACCATTGATCCGCTTCTCCTTCCAGTAGGTGTGCTGCCAAGGTTACACGGTTTGCTTCGACTTGAACCCCCATAGAATTATACAACTTCTTAACTGCCCTCAACTATTCTTCTGCTCTCCTTAGCTGTGCTTCCCCTCTGAACGTTAGGGCTCGCTGTCTACCCATCTCAGATAAAAACTAAACTTGGTCACGTACAATGGGACGGTTGATGCTAGTGGCTAGTTCTTGCAACACTTGGGCTAATCCCGGCACTTCATTGTCTATGGGTCTGTTAGCTTGTTAGTGGTTCGGTGGTCTACTAGCCATCCTAAAAATAAAAGAGTGTTATGGTTTTGCAGATTATGTCAGTTCTTGATTATTTCTTATGTTTTAAGATCTGGTGGAGTTAATACAAGGTTGCAAAATTATTTATAGAGATTTAACTGCAACATATTCATTTCATTCCAACTCATAACTGGTATAAGATTTTCAAGCACTTCAAAAAATATGCATACAACACTTAAACAAAAGAGAAATATAATGCCTACATACTAAGGCCTAAGCAAAAAGATGCGGGTAGAAATGTCGGACAATCACCTCACGTCCCACGTTGCGTCGTATATGTTATAGCTGCGCCATAACACCTCGACATGCCAAGCGTTGATTGGTCCCATCTGCATCTTGTTTGTTTTTACCGTTGGAACCTTCTGGTATATCTCTGAGTTATCAAAGTCGATGGCCGGGTCGAGTGGATCGATGATTCCCTTTTTGTCCTTCGGTCTCTGGCGCTGCATCCATTTTGCAGTCAACATGTCCCTAAGTCGGGCCTTAAATCCTGGGAGAAGATCTAAACGGTAGAGCGTCCCGCTGTACTTCTCAAGCACTCGTATAGGCCCTATGAAACGAGAAAAAGTCTCTTGTTTCCTCCACAAGCACATTTTATTCGGGCAAATTTTGGCATACACCCTTTCCCCCACGCGATACCATCAGCTATCCTGGTGACTAAATTATATAGAAGCATCAACAGCCTCATCCTCATTAGACTAAGGTGTAGGTGCTTCAAGCTTGTCGTACTAAAAAGAAATTGCTCCTTCTTCTTCGTCCTCGTCCTCGTTCGCGTCCTCATCCTCGTCTTCGCTGTGCGCGTCGTAATTAGCCTCATCCTCGCCTTTCCTAGCTTCCTCGACCTCTCCTTCTTTGGTACCCTGCCACTCTTCTGGGAAACACCACACTAAGGGGATAGCATCAATAGGTTCCGGTTCCTCCACGGGCACTTCTTTCAGGTCTTCCTCTGGATTCGAATCCTCTAGGTCCTGCGCCTACCATGGTTCTCCTGCCGGTTCGGCGTTGGATGCCATCCTAATAGAAAAAGAAACTTAAGGTAAGGATTTTAAATTGTTAAAATTATAAGTGATAAGTTAATAATATAGGCTTTCTACAGAGATTCTACGCTACATGACTCGTGGTCTCCCATAATCCAAAGCCTGAAGGTTAACTAAATCTAAGCTCTTATACCAACTGTAACACCCCATCAACCGGGCACGTCAAGACATACATAAATATATATAAAGGGATATACTAGCCAAACATTCATATTTACATACATTAGTTATTACATCATAACGGAGTCCTGAACCATTCAAAAGTACATAACTATTACAGTTTCATCAACAAATTTCAAAAATTACACTAAGCACGGGAGAAATGAATATAAGAACAAAAGCAGAGGTCTCGACTCCTCAGAATCCATCAACAGGATCCACGTGCTCTTAGAACTCACCCTTTTCTTCAAACTCTTCTTCTCCCTCTGGGATGACTTCCTCCAAGAACTCCTCATCACCTGTGGCATGAATTCCATGAGCCAAGGCCCAGAAGAAAAATAGTCTAACCTTCTAACTAATCTCACGGTACAAAATTCACTTCAACGCATATCAAGTAAAACCTAAGCTCACTTTAAAGTCAAGGAGACAGACAAATTTATGATAGGATAGCTAATAAGTCAATAAATATGCGTATATGAGATGTCGTGTATGTAATGCAGATTCCCAACCCAACATGCACCTAGATTATAATAGGGATTCCACACTGGGAATCGCCATAGTAGACTTTTACGGGTATTTGATCACCAAACCCATCATCCGCCTCATTGCGAATAGTAAATGTTTTGTCGGATTTTATGCCACAACTATTTTACTTAATGGGAACGATGTGGAGTCCACGCTATACTCCAGGCTAACAAATTCAATAATCAATGCCATCCTCTAGGCCAACAATTTTAATAATCAATCAATCATTCATATCAGACATATAATAAGCGATTTGTCCCACCTTAAAATTCGTGATGCCTTTGCCGTTATCAACCCAAAGTCTAAGCCATCAAAACCAGAATACTAGTGACAAACCCATGGTGCCCAACAATATCCATAAACCATTTCAAACACCGAGGACACACCAAGGGTGTATAAACCAAATTCTGTAACACCGGGGAGACACCCAAGGTGTACAAGGGAAATTCATCCCAAAACATTTCCGAAAATGACAACGAGGGACTCCCTAGACTTAGAATCAAGAAGGACAACTCAATACAGCCCATTCCAACAACGGTTTGCGCAGATGGACTCCAATATGCTAGAATGCAAGTGACAATATTCATAATATGTACCATTGATCTCAAGTGCAACAATCGATAGCATGGCATCAACTAGCATGGCAACATTCATAGTATAACTCGCAAAGTATAAGATACAATAATGTAAAACACAAGCTACAATTCTCAAGATATGATTTATACTTGATAGCATGAGTTCTAAATTATCATACATTCACTTTTAAATACTAACTAATTCAAATCCATCATCATATAAAACTTGGGTCTCATAGCAAAGGGTACTCAAACATACACAACAACTTTTAAGGCCAAAATCGAGTATTAAATTAAAAGGGTCGACAGGGTTTGGGGGCATCTAGACTTGGAATCAAGTTACGATTTTTAAACACCATTTAGATAAAAATATTTTTTACAACTCTCATATTTAACACTAAGGCTAAAACCTAAGGCAAAAGGGAGAAGAAAACATCCTCAACAAAAATGGTTTAGCACTTTTCTCAAGATTTTTCCGAACCTACACCTTTGTTGGTCTAGGTTTTTGGGGTATCAGATCAAGTCCAAATGAATCCAGTTGTGGATATGTTCTAGTTAAAAATGTCCCCTACAAGTTTCATGTTTAGTCCCAAGGATAGTTGTTTGGAACAAGTTAGAGTTTTTATCCATTTTAGAAAATAGGTTCTATCAGCCACCAAAACTCAACGGAGCCAGTTTTGGACAGAGAGTTTGAAACGGTTTTGGGGTATCATCCTGAGACATCTAAGTCTAATTTTTGTGAATAATGTAGTTCCATATGTTAGCTACAATATTCATGTAGACCACTTTTAGATTAGGTTACTAAAAATAGGAGTTTTGGGCTACACAAAAATATGTGACCGAAGTGTCATTTGAAGGCTGCAATTCAATAGAGACTTTTAAAGTGGTTGTGACCTATCAAACCTCAATATTTGGTCATACTTTTTGGTAGGTAGGTATATATACATGTTATGTACAATTTTTATGTTTTGACCAAAGTTTGGGTCTCATTGTATAGTAGGGTATTCAGGTCGGTAGTGTTGACTGGTCGAAAAATGACACACTTAAGTAAAATTGTAATATCTTGAGTTCTACTTACTCCAATGAGTTGAAACTAACTTTGGGTGAAAGATAACACAAACATCTAAATCTTAACATAAAGAACATGCTTAGATCAATTTTTAACGTTGAGTTATGGCATTCTATAGTTCAGGGCAGAAACATCTATGTTCTCAAAAATCAAGTCTCTTTAGGTCTAAGTCTCCTACTTATGATATGTCAAGATTTTGTCCCATTTCATTGTATGCTGGTGTTTTAGACATTAATATCAAGGTTCCATCACACTTATAAGTCATCAAACTCAAAAATAACAACACACAGTAACATCTCATACCATCCATAAACACAACAGCTCCTAATCTCAATTACGATGCCTTTTCGATTTGTTTTCGGTTCTCGATTCTTAAAGTGTTTAAAGAGATGAGTTGAGAGATTTTTTGAGGGATATTAGACATAAGGTTTGGATATTTTACTTACTTGTTTGAGAGATCAAATGAGGGTGGATGATGGATTAGGACTTAGCTATTAGAAAATTCCCTCGATTCCTTCTTTTTTTCCCTTTTCTCTCTCAAACTCACATGAACACTCAAGAGCAATGAAGTTCTGGTTTCTCCCCCTCTCTTGGCCGAAAATATCAAGTGAAGAAGAGGGTGTTTGGCTTGGTTTATATAGAGAACGGTTAGGGGACAAAGGGGGGACAAAAATGTACTTAAAAGACTTTTTTCCCTTCTTTTAATTAATGAGATATGAGGTGATTTGAGTTGGTGCAGCTTTTGAGACCTACAAATCAGATATAGTGAAGAAAAATACAACTAGGGGCAATATGGGGACAAAAATCTAATCTCCCATCATTCGAGAGGCTTTTTCTTGGTTTACGTTCTCTTATTGTGCAAAAAAATACATTAAAAGTTAATTTGATATATCTTTTTGGTGTCTTTTTCTACTGAGACATATTATTTTAGTATGTTTATGATAAATTTAGTATTCTCATGTATTATTATAGTTTCCATAACAATTGATTAAATAGATGTAGTCTTTTAAGTCAAATTAAGCTATTTTAACAATATATGACTTTTTGACTTATTTTATTGTGTATGAATTTCAATAATCATTTATTTGCTTTTGTTAACTTATAACACCATATTATTATGTATATTACTTGTTTAACAAGTTTTGGATCATCAAAATGCTTGATTTATTAGCTTTCTCATCTTTTTAAGCTAAAAAGAAAGTAAAAAGCTATTTTTTAGCACTACTCCCAAGGTAATCGGCCACTAAGGGGTATTTTTGTTATTTTTGATATTATTTTGTCCTTTTCTACTTAATTGTACTAAAATCCTTGAATTAGGGTGTCCATGTGTCAAAATTTGGGTATTTAAGACTTTTTGCTTTTACCCTACTTATGAGGATTTTTGATTTTTGATTTATTATTTCATGATATTTACTTAATTTAAAATGTTGGGAGACTCTCCGGGTGTTAAGGTTTTGCTGCCTGAGTTTTAGACCTTTTAAGATTTCTGGGTTAAACTTAGGATTTTCGAGTTGAGTTAGAGTTTTGAACCTATTCCGTGCTCTATGGCCTCGTGGACTATCCGTCACTAATACTAGGGTCCGAGCAGGGTCGTTACCATCTACCCCCCTAAAAATAAATTTCATTCCCAAAATTTCGTATTGTACCTCAATCTGTGAACAACTGGGGATGACTTGCTCTCATGGCTTCCTCTTATTCCCAGGTTGACTCTTCAATTTTGTTGTGACTCCAAAGAACTCGAATGAGTGGGATGGTCTTTCCTCTAAGAATCTTGTCATGTTGATCAGCTATTCTTACAGGTTGTTCTTCGAATGTAACGTCCTCATCAACATGGAGTTCCTTCCAATCCATAATGTGGGCAGAATCAAGTTTGTTTTTTCCTCAACATTGACACATGAAAAACATTATGAACACTGGTGAGCTGTGGTGGTAGAGCTAAACGATATGCTACTTCTCCAACTTTAGCCAAAATCTCGAATGGTTTGATGTACCTTAGAACTAGCTTTCTCTTCTGGCCGAAACATATAACTCCTCATCGTGATTGGATCTTCAGAAATACATGATCTCCTACTTCAAATCGTAGCGGTCTCCATCACTAATTGGGGTAGCTTTTTTGTCTGCTCTGAGCGATGGCTAATCGTTGTTGAATCCATCGGATCTTTTCGGTAGTCTCTTATATAAGATCTGGATCAAAAAGTGCATTCTCTTCTGCTTTAGTCCAATAAATTGGCGAATGACAAGGTCTTTTGTAGAGAGCTTCATACGGTGGCATGCCAATACTGGACTGATAGTTGTTGTTGTAAGCGAACTCAACCAATGGTAGGTGCTTTTTCTAATGTCCCTTGAAATCCATGATGCAAGCTCGAAGCATGTCTTCTAGCATTTAAATTGTGCGTTCAGATTGTCCACCAATTTGTGGGTGAAAAGCCGTGCTAAAACAAAGCTCTGTTCCTAAAGTAGCTTGCAGGCTTTTCTAGAATCGCGAGGTGAAACATAGGTCTCGATCTGATACGATAGATAACGAAATTCCATGAAGATGAACGATTTTCCAAACTTATTTTCAACTCAAGGTTTCCAATTTTTTGGGCGTCCAAACTAGTAGGAAATGTGCTGACTTCGTGAGACGATCCATGATTACCCAGATAGAGTCGTGTCCTGCTGGTGATCTTGGTAGTCCAGAGACAAAGTCCATAGTGATGTGGTCCCATTTCCATTGAGGTATCTGCAAGGGTTGAAGGGATCCTCCTAGTCTTTGATATGTAAGGCATTTGGCTACAAAACTTGCTACATCCTTTTTCATGCCATTCCACTAATAGTGCCTCTTTAAATTGGTCAAATTGGTCCCAAGCTAGAGCTGCTATGTGCTGTGTGTTGTTGATTAAGGACCACCAATGATTTTCTTCTCCTTCCAGTAGGTGTGCCGCAAAAGCTACGCAGTTTGCTTCTTCCTAGACTCCCATAGAATTAAACAACTTTTTAGTCGCCCTCAGCCATTCTTCTACTCTCCTTGGCTCTGCTCCCTTTCTAAACGTCGAGGCTCGTTGTCTACCCATCTCAGATAAGAACCACGCTCGGTCACGTACAATGGGACGGTTGATGCTAGCGGCTAGTTCTTGCAACACTTGGGCTAATCCTCGCACTTCGCTGTCTATGGGCCCGTTAGCTTGTCGGTGGTTTGGTCGTCTACCAACCATCCTAAAAATAAAAGAGTGTTATGGTTTTGCAGATTATGTCAGTTCTTCATTATTTCTTGTGTTTTGGGATCTTATGGAGTTAATACAAGGTTGCAAAATTATTTGTAGAGATTTAACTGCAACGTTTTCATTTCATTCTAACTCATAACTAGTACAAGATTTTCAAGCAATTCGCAAAATAAGCATATAACACTTAAACAAAAGAGAAATACAACGTCTACACACTAAGGCCTAAGCAAAGAGATGCAGGTAGAAATGTTAGACAATCGCCTCGCGTTCCCACGCTGCGTTGTATATGTTATAGCTGCGCCATAGCTCCTCGGCATGCCAAGCATTGGTTGGTCCCATCCGCATCTTGTTTGTTATTGTCGTTGGAACCTCCTGGTATATCTCTGAGTTATCAAAGTTGATGGCCGAGTCAAGTGATTGATGATTCCCCTTTCATCCTTCGATCTCTGGCGCTGCATCCATTTTGCAGTCAGCATGTCTCCGAGTCGGGCCTTAAACCCTGGGGGAAACTCTAAACGGTAGAGCGTCCTGCTGTACTTCTCAAGCACTTGTATAGGCCCTATGAAACGAGGAAAAGTCTTCGATTTTCTCCATAAGAACATCTTATTTGGGAAAATTTTGGCATACACCCTTTCCCCCACGTGATACCCTCGGTTGTCCTGGCGACCAAAGTATATACCAGCATCAACAGCCTCTTCCTCATCAGACTCAGGTGTAGGTGCTTCAAGCTTGTCGTACTGGAAAGCAATTGCTCCTTCTTCTTCGTCCTCGTCCTCATCCTCATCCTCATCTTCGCAGTCCAAATTGTAATTGGCCTCATCCTTGCCTTCCCCGGCTTCCTCAGCCTCTCCTTCTTCGTTACCCTTCCACTCTTCTGGGAAACACCACACTAAGGGGATAGCATCAATAGGTTCCGGTTCCTCCACGGGCACTTCTTTCAGGTCTTCCTCTGGATTCAAATCCTCTAGGTCCTGCGCCTACCATGGTTCTCCTGCCGATTCGGCGTTGGATGCCATTCTAACAGAAAAATAAACTTAAGGTAAGGATTTTAAATTGTTAAAATTATAAGTGATAAGTTAATAATATAGAATTTCTACAGAGATTTTACGCTACTGAACTCGTGGTCTCCCATAACCCAAGGCTTGAAGGTTAACTAAACCTAAGCTCTGATACCAACTGTGACGCCCCATCTACCGGGTACGTCGGGACATACATAAATATAAATATAGGGATATACTAGCCATACAATCATATTTACATAAGTTAGTTATTATATCATAAAGGAGTTCTAAACTGTTCAAAAGTACATAACTATTACAGTTTTATCAAGAAATTTCAAAAATCACACTAGGCACGGGAGAACAGAATATAAGAACAAAAGAAGAGGTCTCGACTCCTCAGAATACATCAGTGGGATCCACGTGCTCTTGAAACTCACCCTGTTCTTCAAACTTTTCTTCTCCCTTTGAAATGACTTCCAGCAAGAACTCTTTCCTCACATGTGGCACGAATGCTATGAGCCAAGGCCTTGAAGCAAAACCCTTGAACCTTCTAACTATTCCCACAACACAAAATTCACCACAACACATATCAAGTAACACTTAAGCCCACTTTAAAGTCAAGGAGACAGGAAAATTTATGACAAGATAGCAGATAAGTCAATAAACATGCGTATATAAGATGTCGTGTATGTAATGCAGATGCCCAACCTAACATGCACCCAGATTATAACAGGGATTCCACACCAGGAATCAGTAGAGTAGACTTTTATGGGTATTTGACCACCAAACCCATCATTGTGCCTCGTTGCGAATAGTAAACGCTTTGCTAGACTTCATGCCACAACTGTTTTACTCAATGGCAACGACGTGGGGTCCGCGCCATACTCTAGGCTAACAAATTCAATAATCAATGCCATCCTCCAGGCCAAAAATTTCAATAATCAATCAATCAATCAATCATATCAGACATATAATAAGCAATTTGTCCCACCTTAAGATTCGTGATGCCTTTTGCTGATGTTAACCCAAAGTCTAAGCCATCAAAACCAGAATGCTAGCGACGAACCTATGGTGCCCAACAATATTCATAAACCATTTCACACACTAGGGACATGCCCAGGCTGTATAAACCAAATTTTGTAACACTGGGGGACACGCCCAGGGTGTACAAGGAGAATTCATCCTAAAATATTTTTGAAAACGGCAACCAGAGATGCCCAAGATTTATAATCAAGAAGGACAACTCAATACAGCCCATCCCAACAATAGTTTACGCAGATGGACTCCAATATGCCAGGATGCAAGTGACAATGTTCATAATGTGTACCATTGATCTCAAGTGCAACAATCGATAGCTTGGCATCAACTAGCATGGCAACGTTCATAGTACAACTCGCAAAGCATAAGATACAAGTATGTAAAACATAAGCTACAATTCTCAAGATATGATTCAAACTTGATAGCATAAGTTCTAAATTATCATACATTCACTTAAAAATACCAATCAATTAATTCAAATCAATCATCATATAAAACTCAGGTTCCATAGCAAAGGGTACTCAAACATACACATAGCAACTTTTAAGGCCAAAATCGAGTATTAAATTAAAAGGGTAGACATGGTTTTGGGGCATATAGACTTTGAATCAAGTTACAATTTTTAAACACCATTTAGATAAAAATATTTTTTACAACTCTCATGTTTAACACTAAGGCCAAAACCTAAGGCAAAAGGGTGAACAAAACATCCTAAGCGAAAACAGTTCAGCACTTTTCTCCATATTTTACCGAAAGTACGCCTCTGTTGGTCTCGATTTTGGGTTATCAGATCAAATCCAAATGAGCCCATTTGTGGATATGTTCTCATTTAACATTTCCCCTACAAGTTTCATGTTCAGTTCTAAGGATAGTTTTTTGGAACAAATTAGAGTTTTTGGCCATTTTAAAAAATAAGTTCTGTTAGCCGCCAATACTCAGCGGCGCCGATTTTGGACAGAGAGTTTGAAATAGTTTTGGGGTATCCTCTCGAGACTTCTAAGTTTGATTTTTGGACAGAGTGTAGCTAAATATGTTAGCTATAATATTCATATAGGACACGTTAGGAGTAGGTCACTAAAAATAGGGATTTTGGGTTTCACAAAAATATGTGATAGAAGTGTCCTTTGAAGGCTGAAACTCAACAGAGATGTTCAAAGGAGTGTTGACCTATCAAACCTCAATAGTTGGTCATAATTTTTGGTGGGTAGGTAGATATACATGTTATCTACAACTTTTATGTTTTGACCCAAGTTCAGATCTCATTGTAAAGTAGGATTTTTAGGTCGGTAGTGTTGACTGATTGGAAAATGACACACTTTGGTAAATTGTAATATCTCAAGTTCTACTTACTCAAATGAGTTGAAACTAACTTTGGATGAAAGATAACACAAACATGTAAATCTGAACATAAAGAACAAGCTTATATCAAAATTCTACATTGAGTTATGGCGTTTCAAAGTTTAGTACAGAAACATCTATGTTCTAAAAAATCAAGTCTCTTTAGGTCCAAGTCTCCTACTTATGATATGTCAAGGCTTTGTCCCATTTCTTTACATGCTTGTGTTTTAGACATTACTATCAAGGTTCTAGCACACTTATAAGTCATCAAACTCGAAAATAACAACACACAACAACATCTCATATCATCTATAAACACAACAGCCCCTAATCTCAACTACGACACCTTTTCGGCTTGCTTTCAGTTCTCGATTCTTAAAGTGTTTAAAGAGATAAGTTAAGGGATATTTTGAGAGATATTAGACATAAGGTTTAGAGATTTTACTTACTTGTTTGAGAGATCAAATGAGGGTGGATGATGGATTAGGACTTAGCTTTAGAAAAATTCTCTTCATTCCTTCTTTTTCTTCCTTTTTCTCCCTCAAACTCACATGAACACTCAAGAGCAATGAAGTTCTGGCTTCTCCCCCTTTCTTAGCCGAAAATATCAAGTGAAGAAGAGGGAGTTTGGCTTGGTTTATATAGGAAAGGGTTAGGGGACAAAGAGGGGACAAAAATGTACTTAAAAGACTTTTTTTCCTTCTTTTAATTAATGAGATATGAGGTGATTTGAGTTGGTGCAATTTTTGAGGCCTATAAATCAGATATGGGAAAGATAAATACAGCTAGAGATCATTTTGAGGGGACAAAAATATGATCCCCATCAATCAAGGGGCTTTTTCTTGATTTACGTGTCCTTATTGTGCAAAAAAATATATTAAAAGTTAATTTAAAGTATCTTTTTAGTGTCTTTTTCTACTGAGACCTATTATTTTAGTATGTTTATCATAAGTTTAGTTTTTTCATATATTATCATAGTTTTCATAACAATTTATTAAATAGATATAGTATTTTAAGTCAAATTATTTTATTTTGATAATATATGATTTTTTGACTTATTTTATTGTGTATGAACTTCAATAATGAGTTATTTGCTTTTGTTAACCAATAACACCATATTATTATGTATATTACTTGTTCAACAAGTATAATACTTGATTTAATACATTTCTTACCTTTTTAAGCTAAAAAAAGCAAAAAGCTACTTTTTGGCACTACTCCTAAGGTGGTCGACCACTAAGGAGTATTTTTATCATTTTTGATGTTATTTTGTCCTTACTACTTAATTGTACTTAAATTCTTGATTTAGGATGTCCATGTGTTAATGTTTGTGTATTAAAGACTTTTTGCAATACTAGGGATAAAATGGTCATTTTACCATACTTATGAAGATTTTTGATTTCTAATTCATTATGTTATCATATTTACTTAATTTAGAATATTGGGAGATTCTATGGGTGTTAAGATTTTGTTTTCTGAGTTTTGGACCATTTTAGGGTTTTCAGGTTGAACTTAGGGTTTTCGAGTCGAGTTAGGGTTTTGAACCTCTTCCGTGCTCTATGGCCTCGTAGACTATCTATCACTAATACTAAGGTCTGAGCAGAGTCATTACAAAACATGCCCTTACAAACCCGAACAAGGATAAAGCACATATACACCTGCTGTCCTACTATAAAGAAGCAAAAACCAACACGTCGAATATGTATATACGAAAAAGAAATGGAGCCGAGTCTCACAACTCTCCCCCTCTTAAAAAAATTTCGCCTCCAAAATTCAACACTAAAACTCAAGCCAAAAACCAGCCCATCAATCATCAACAATCTCTGATACAAACCCAGTAACACTGTACAACATAAAAAATGCCCCAGCAACTGAAATCCTAAACCTGTCGTCACACGATGTAAACATGTCTTGAAGAATCAACCTCTATATGGACTGCCCGCACGTGCAAGTCCCACTGACACTACTGTCATCCATGAAACATCTATAAAATATCGGATCGAGATCCAACTCATACTGCCAAACCTCGAAACATAACTCTCGCCGAACATAAACCACTTCATCGACAAACACATCACACGAGACCAATCCACCATGGAACTTGATCTGAAACACTCTCTACGCCAAAACTTAGAGACTACCACCCCGTTCTCACTGCCACATTCTGACCCAATTGCACCTCACAATGCACGCCAAGGACTAACTCCACAAGTCCACACACACGATGTCAAACCCTGACATCAATCACATGAATTCACATGCTCCACACCCAAACTTTACTTAAGTTCTGACGATCAGCTAATGACCACCCATTTTGATATCTATCACTACCATGCTGATGCTAACAATGTCATCACGTAGCTAACATGACGCCCATCCACGAGCAATAACACAAACACCCGACTCCAGAAAGAAGTATACTTAACTCACCTGGAATACCAAAGAATGCATTCCCTTTAAACCTTCATCCTCTATCCGATCTTCCACCACGAACCATAATTCTCACCCTAGAGAAACACTAGATAACACACCATTGTCCCAGACAAGGTTCCACATAGCTGAAAACCAATTCGACATCATAGCCACAAGGTTACCTGACCCAACGAGTCACTTGACCAAACACGCCACGCTTACAAAACATCTCATAGGTATCCAACAACCTATACAAACCCAATCATGTCTCCTATGCAACCGTATATCACTACACAACTCAACGTCTCGCCATCAAATCACTGATACCAAGGTTACAGATCAACCTCAAATCACACACGATCGCCATCATCTAACAAAGTAAGCATGATCACCGTAGAATATTTGAGCCCAAGGCCTGTCCGTCAAGTAACCAACCAAGACTTACGTCTTACACTTAGCAATTTCTTCTTATGCAGAACTCATCATGGCCCTTTCGTTCCCAACCAAACAATCACGTCAATCCAAACAGGCTACGCCAACCAAGGTTTCTGAAACATCGAATCCTTCCTGACTCATACCTTACCATATTCTCGGGACCACCACCCGAACAAATGCTTACGCCAAAACACAATGCTTACCACAGTTGACGACCACTCCTTAACTCTAAGAACTCTAAGCAGTTCAAAGCCCCAAATAGAACTCAAATCCAGATTCACAAAGTCTATCAGAAACCCCACCATGTGAATATCACTACCGTACGGTTCCCACAAAATTTCTACTTTGCCAAGAGCTAGAAGTACAACCATACACACACAACTTAGAACAAGACGCATACAACGGATAACGATCCTCAGCTGATCACTGTAGAAAATAACTCTACGTCTCAACACTAGCTCCCTTGTCAACAAGGAAAAACATAAGCATTCTTGGTCTTCCAACCCAACCTCACGGGAAACACAACCCAAATGGTTCAACCATCATACATAACAAGCCATACTCTGACTAGGTTACCGTGACCTACCATGGTTACCACACTCATACGTACTCTTTTGTGGTCATCCACCGCGAGATAATACTAACCCCATCATGTAATTCTTTATGGCCGTTAACCGCGGGAGCAATCGGATCCCAGGTCATACACACAGACGCTCTATATCCAAGAAAGCACATAGTCATGCATAACAACTAAACGCATATACTCATCAACCATCCATTGAAACCACGAAGAATCCGTCTTACAGTCACCCAATCACGGCGATACAAGTTCTCGAGGCATAACTCCAAGGATCACAACACGGATACAAGATCCATAGAGATTTTCATAGTCTCATATCACAAGCAAATCTAAATCGATTAGGATCCCGACATTTACATCTAACCAAGATGAAACAGCTCGCACCAGATAACCGTCCACAAGGAAACTCTTACCCATCCAGAGAAAAGAAAAGGGTCAACAAAAAACCATGACATATCCTTAGCGTACTCCCTGTACTCATCAACACTTGGCCCCCAAGGAACCCTATCAAACTTACCTTGAGGCCACATCAACCATAGTCAAACAATTATTGTCGACCCCAATCACGATACTCAGACCATCTGCTACTCTAAACTCTTAGCTTTCTAACCTCGTTTGCACACACACGAACACCAACAATCCTCATACCTTGTACAACACATCCCATAGGACTACAAGCTCATCACTAGCCATACACGGAGACACATGTCAACATTTTCGTCGCGTTGAGACCTCACTTCACAAGGTTATGCATACTTACCTAACTTCTGCTAGGCAAACCATAGCCATGTCATGGCCTTTAGCCCACTATCCAAGTAACTCACATATAAAGTGCACGGCATCAAACAAAGGAAATCCAATCCTGAGACCTTTTATCCAGAGTTACTAATAACTCCCCATAATCAAGCAGACACCTTCGTACTTCCGCCCTCTGAGCACACATCGATCGCAGATATCTTAATCTATGATTTTTCGTTTATCATCCAGGCCAGCCAAACCACATGGTATACTACTGATCCTTATAACTCCACACTTTGTTCCCATTGGCAAACAACATACCCACCTCTTAACTCAAGATCGAACACGAACAACCTCTAAACATATCACACTCATGATACACTGTCACAGCACTAAGCCAACCACACTCTCGAACCCTTCTACGGTCCTTTCAAACCTCATGCACTCAGCACGATTCCCAAACATGTCTCCTAATCACTTAGATAATGACCGGACCATGAACATGCATTCTCGTAGGAATCCCACAGAACTGATACTCGTGGCATGGTAGAACCGTAACCTGAACCCTTACACATTCCAATACCGTCACAACCTATGCTCATCCCAGCATAGCTGCAACTCATACTCGTCCCCATATCCTCGAGCTTACTCACTCGTAACTCAATTCTCAAACCTCAAGAAGGTATATAACGTTCAAGTCATCAGACACTACTCTGACTACCAACACCACCTTGCTAGCAAGGGATACCCCCAGAACCACTTACGTTCTGCCATCTTAACATACACCCGACCATGGATTACCATGCTCCCATCCACTGTGTTTCCTTTTATACCCCATTTCGAGTACACGACTCATGACATAGTATGACTCACGACGTACTTAATCTGTCACATAGCCAAAACCATGTACACTAAACCTTAATTGAAAGGGATTACTACTACCCACAAATCCAATTATAACAATTGATTTTCCAAGGTCTCCAACACCCCGTCGCCCCTACTCACAAAGCCATCCATAACATGACTTCAACTTCTAATAATATACTCTTTAAAGGAGCCAGCTACTAACTAAGCCACTAACCATGCTTCAACTGCACCTAAACAAAACTCTGCTCATACTAAGTCAACCTCACGCGGTTAACCCCAGCTCAACAACGAGTTCCCCTACGCACCAAGCGATCGACGCTCAACCCATAACCTTGCCTGTAAGCAACAAACTGCAACTGAGTCGCACATCCAAGACCCAAACCACAGTCTCACCCTCTTTAAGGTTACGCAGTTCATGCATAAAGGAAATATAGAACACAATAACCTAAGGTCGATCTATCATGTTATTTCTAATACGCACCACATAATCATGCTAACACATAGCCATTCACGATCATGTTAAACAAACCCCATATACCGAGAAGAATCGATAAAAACAACGCGTCACTTTGGATAACCTACTTAGAATCCCTACTAGAAATCACGTCAGCTAAATGCATTTCTAACTTGACTTCCAAATTCATTAATCTAAATGCCCAAAGGTAAGACTAATCAATCTTAAGATCTAATCTCCATACTCACATATGCACGGCATCTACATGCTCAACAAGCTATCGCGCTCTTGTTATAAAAATAATTAACACTTAAACACATGCAATCAAGCACACGCAATTATCCTCACACGGTGATTTACCCTCTTCCCACGACTCTTAGGTATTCAAACCCAGAGCTCTGATACTAAGTTGTCACGCTCCAAACTCCAGGTCACGCGAAAAGCCTACGAACAACCACCAAAACTGCCCAAACACAAATGGGTCAAAAACAATAAAGCCAAGACGAGGCTAAAAAATTTTTAAAACGCACTACCAGGGGTTTATTTAATTTAAAAAAGTAGCCCAATGGGCTAGGGTCACGGACCCAAAAGCCAAGCTTTTAAAAAAAATACACATTTTGGGTAAAGAAATGTCCTTTTAAAAGAAGCATAAGTTATTCTAAAATTTTTCTAGAAATACAAGAATTTATATGCAACGTTAACAAATCGAAAACCTTTTTATAAAAATTTGAACCAACCAACGAAAACCATAAGAAGAAACTATAGAAAACAACAACCAACCCATGATCTCTCTCGAAAACATAAATCATACATACATCAGCCCACGACCATAAGAATTACATTACGCATGCTTTCAAATATAAAACATGTTACATCCAAACATGATCCATATACAAAAGGTATAAACTACCTAAAAAGGAAAAAAAACATAAAAGTCTTGTCATTAACCATCTCTGGGCACCTCAAGATCTACCTTTGTGACCATGCCCACCTGAAAAAAGTTTGCACAAAATCCCACAACGTGAGCCGAAGCCTAATAGAAACAGACTATAATGTAGTAAAGCAGGATATGCAATCACATAGCATAAAAATTGCCTCAACCACGCAAGCCTCAAAATGGTTTTACTTCTCAAAATCTCAAGTTTTCATCCGACTCACACGAGCCTCAAAATGGTTTTTCATCCTTAAAACCATGCATTACAAACAATGCAAATAACGTTTCACAGTTAACGAAAAATAGTAACAAATGTTATTTTTCACTTGGATCACACAGTAGGGAAATGATTCCTATATACCGGCTCTATCACACCAGAGACAAAGGCAACAACTATAGACTCTTGCCCATTACCCTAGTCCTGAGTCACTTAAGACCTACTAGGTAATGACAAGTTCTATACAAAGTCACAACAACGTAACCACTTCATTTACGGGCTTAAACCGAGGAAACGAAGCACCCACCATTTCATTTACGGGCTTAAACCGAAGCAGCAAAGCGCCTACCACTTCTTTACGGGGATTAACCTGAAGGAACAAAGCACTTACTTGCGCAAGTTCCAAGACTTTCACCGAGGGCAATGGCGGCCCAATACACCTGCTATCCTGGCACATCTATAGAATCATTTAAAAACTAATACGTAGCTCGACTACAAAATCATTTTAAATAGTACATTAATCATGTACATAAATATCCAACGGCCATCCATCACGTCATCCATTAATCATGGAGATCAAACAACATTTTTAAACTATTTCCACTATTTCTATTAAAACATTTAAAATTCGAGACTCAACTCCGAGGGTTAGCTCTAAACCTCCAAAACATAATTTTTAAGACTTTCATAAGTCTTCCATTTTTAAAATCACCTTTTTGAAAACCATGAACATCCACACGTCCGTATCATGTAATAAACCAAGAAAAAGTATAAAACATGCTTTTTATCCAAACAACATGGTTTAAATATAAAATACAACATTTAAAACATTTTCAAATGGTAGAAAAGCATATAATCGCATGTAGCACCCTTTAACGACAAGATAGTCTAGGATCCTACCTCGTTGAGTCAAAACTTGACGCCTCAAAAAATGAACCTTGACGAAATGGAATTTCGTTTGGATGAACACGAAGCTCTCAACATAAATACCAAAGATCCACTGACCGATCACTGAAAACTAAGCCTCGGGCCCACCAAAAGCTAGAGAGAAGGTGGAGCTTTTATGTGAAACTTAGCTTAGAAGAAAACCAGGTCTGAAAAAATCTTTCAGGGTTTGATATTTATAGGCCACGTCCAAACACCGGAGTTCCGTCGACTGGACCACCCAAGTCAGTCAACTAAAAAGGCTACTGGAATGTCAAAAAAATATTCACCAACCCAACCCAGTCGACTGGGTCACCCAGTCTAGTCGACTGGTTTCACACACTGTCAACCCAGTCAACTAGATCACCCAGTCCAATTGACTGGTCGACGAAGAAAACAACTTCTGCGACAGAACAAGTTTTACATCCTCAAACCAAACCAAACATGCCCTTACAAACCCAAACAAGCGTAAAACACATACACACCTGTTGTCCTACTATGAAGAAGCAAAAACCAACACGTCAAATATGTATATACGAAAAAGAAAAGGAGACAAGTCTCACAATAGGACCTATAGCAGTGTAGTGCATTCGAGCATGGTGTTCCAATCGGTTAATGGTCCATTCCAATCCATTAAAGATTCCACTTCAAAGATTGAAGAGATTACTCAGAAGGTGAGAGAGGCCATGAGAAAGGAATTCAACACACAAATCATGCAAATGATGGCTCGAATTGATTTATTAGTGTCTCAGGGTACAGATGGCTCTAGACTGTTGGAGTTTAAAAATTTTATATTTATTATTTAGGCATTCTTTTACATACACTCATGTATACAAGATGACACCCATCATATTGTAGGTTTCAGTTGCATCTAGTGGACATCGAATATTTAGGGAGTCTTTGAGAGATGACATCTTCAACAGTGAGCAATTGGGTTCTCCTCTTTCGCTACCATCTCCGCGAATTAATGAACAACAAGTATCTCTTATATATATGCAACTTAAATGTACACAATAACACACATAGTTGATGTTAGGGGTGATCCTACTAAAAACCCTTAGTGGTATTAGGAGGTTGAGGGTGAGCCTATTGAAAACCCAGATATGTTATGTTTGCTATATGGTTTGATACTAGAGGTTACGGTTGATCCGATTAAAAACCCAATTATAATGGCTTTTCTCTTAAATATTATTTTCTCTTTCAAATATTCAAGTGGTTGGTGTGATAACCTAATCACTTCTTCTTATTTTTTTCCTTTCAAATCACCCAATTCAAAATCTTGATCCTGTGCATCCATTATCAAAAAGAACAGTGATGTTCCTTTCTTTGTGTAGCTATACCTTGTGTAATTATAGACATAGTTGTATGTGTTTGAAATGCGCTTGAATCCTCGAATCCTCAGATAATAGCACTAAAAGTTTAGGAAAGAAAGAAATACCTTCGGATAGCATTTCTCTTAATCTAGCATTATTGAATGTTTGGGAAACAAAGGAATCTTAAGTTATTAGCACTAAAAGTTTCGAAAAGAAAAGAATACATTAGGATAGAATTTCTTTTAATATTGCGTTATTGAATGCTTAAGGTGAAGGCACTCTAAAATAAAACTAAAAACATGAAGACTTTAATTGTTATGATTGTCAATATTTCTTACAATAGCTTACTTTATATTGTTACTTAAACATGTAAGTCATTTATGCATTATCACAGTCCTCTGAGTTATGTTGTGTTCATATTTCATTCATATATAACAAGATTTTGAAGAAATTATACTTATACTTGTAGGTTGAGATACAAGTTAACTTGCTTAATTTTGTTATTCCAAAATGTAATTTAACCGAGGTGCTTTTGAATAGTATGGACCCATTGTATAAAGTAGACGGAGTACCATTAGGTCCAGGTTATTATCAAGTATTTATTCGAAAGGCAAAGAAACCTAATGTCCATTTGGAAAGGCCTCGCAAAAGGATTAACACAATTGGAGAAGCTGTTGGTCGGCATGTTGCTTCGCGATATTGTGATGTATGTTGCAACATAATTTTATTAGTGTCAGGGTTGTATACTAAAAACTATGAATTTTTATTTGATTTTAGTATTTAATTTTATTTTAATAAAACTAATTTTTTAATTTTATGAGAATCTTAATGAGTAATGAATGCAATATTATTTCTTTAATGTAGCATGGATGTCATTTATTCTGTATAATATTTAATCTGGTGTGTAGAATATGGCTTTCACAAAAGACTAGATTATGGGTTCTTGTAGAATATAAGTTTTTGTTCACAGTTTAAATGGAATTTGACAAACCATTAGTATAACTGTAGCACAGAGTTTTAGTAGACTTGACTTGGTTACAAATAAAAGATAATAGCATCGTCTATTGTTTCGACTCGCTGTGCTAGTACACTTTATGTGTATTGAATAGGACTACGTTAGGATAATTAATTTTATACTGACTATATAAATTAATTTATATCTCAAGGTTATTATGAGTGCTTATGCTCTTAATCCCGAACTAATTATTATTTGTGTATATTTAATATTCGTTGTTTTCATTCATTAGAGGAAGCGATATTTTATAGGTCAATAGTCCTGGTGAGTTGGATAGCGATATTAAATATATAGTGAATATTAAGTATTGACAGAATCCACATCCCGATTATTCAGGATTGTCGATACCCCCTTAAGAAAGCTTATAAATTTTGACCGGACTGAACT
>JAULJZ010169372.1:0-24728 GCA_032270985.1 Heliamphora pulchella
TGCTGCAACTCCTGTTCTTGTTCCTCATCTCTCTTTACCTTTTCATTTATTGTAAATCAATCTTGTAAAGAGAGTGAATGTTCTTTATTCATTGCATCTCATTTCTTGTAACCAAGGGTGACTGCTGTTAGCCTTTGAGTGAGTGAGTGAAACTCATCAAAGAAGAGTTCAAGAGAAATTAGAAGAAAACAGGGGCTTGTTTTCATAAGATCTTCTTGAAGCTGTAACAGTCTTGTGAATGTGCCCGTAAACATTCAGATAGCTCAAGTGGAATCTTAAAGCTTGTAAAGACTTGGAATACGCCCGGAAGTATTCTGAATAGTGAAAATACTCAAGGGAGATCTTAAGGAGTGGATGTAGGCTAGGATAAAGCCGAACTACTATAAATCCCTGGTATCTGGTTCTATTTCTCTATCCCTCATCTTTTAATATTTGCATTGATCATATTCTTGCATACCTTTCTTTATTGCAATATTAAAAGATTTTTGAAAAGGTTTTAAATTTCTTTTTTACAGAAAAGACCCAATTCACCCCCTTCTTGGGTGGCCTAGATCTAACACTATGTCTTCATCTTCCCATCAATGCTGGTTTCTCAAACATGTATTTTAACGGGTCTATCTGGGAAATTATATTCACTGTGAAGGATAGCATGTAATGCCTTAGTTTTTGAAAAACCCAAACCAAAGCCCAACATGTCTTTTCTAGTGGCATATACTATATCTTGGACCTCATCATCTTCCTAGCATTTCTTAGCCCATTCAAATTTGATCCTTTTCTTCAGAAAGCAGAAGATCGGATCACAGGTATTTGTCAGCTTGGCTATGAACTGGCTGATAAATTGTATTTTCCCTAAAAACCCTCTAACTTCTCGCTCCGTCTTTGGAGGAGGCATTTCCAAGATTGTCTTGATCTTAGAAGGGTCTACCTCAATGCCTCGTTGAGTAATCATGAATCCAAGTATTTTGCCAGTGGTGACTCCGAAGGCATACTTTTGTGAGTTGAGCCGCATCTTGTATTTCTGAATCCTTTCAAAGAACTTTCGTAGTGCTATAATATGGCCATCCCGAACTTTGGATTTCACTATCATGTCATCCACATACACTTCAACCTCTTTATGTATCATGTTATGCAATAAAGTAGTGGCAGCCCTCTGATAGGTTATCCCTGCATTCTTCAAACCAAACAGCATCACACGATAACAATAAGTGCCCCAAGGTGTAGTGAACGCCGTCTTTTCTCTGTCCTCGGGGTCCATTAGAATTTGGTTATACCCGGAGAAGCCATCCATGAATGACAAAAGAGTATGCTCCGCTGTATTATCTATCAAAACATCAATATGTGGTAGAAAAAAGTTATCCTTCGGGCTGGCATTGTTAAGATCTCAAAAATCCACAAAACCTGGATGCGCCCATCTTTCTTCAGAAATGGAACAATATTGGCCACCCATTTTGGATACTCGGTTACCATAAGGAATCTAGCGTTAATCTGCTTGGTAACCTCTTCTTTGATCTTCAAAGCGTATTTTGATTGGATCTGTCTCAACTTCTGTTTGACCAGTTTAGTATCGGGATACATAGTGATATGGTGTTGGATAATATCGGGATCAATGCCAGGCATATCCTCATAAGGCCTTGTGAGTACGCCTTTGAATTCTTTTAATAAAATTATTAATTGGTCTTGTTCAACTGAAGATAAAGAAGAACTAATTTGTACAATTTGTGGATTAGTTTCATTGCCTAGATTTATTGGCAAGGTTTCATCAATTATTAGTTGAGTGCACATTTCTTCTTCTCTTTTTATTAAAAATTTTATTTCTTCGAGAATATCCTTGTTGAACTTAAAATCATCAAAAAGCATATAAAATAAATCAAACAAAACAGAGTAAACAGAAATCTCATTTATTTCATTAAAAAGAGAAGGGACTACAAGCTCGAAAGCAATAGCAGGGGGAGATACACAAACAGATGTGCTTTTCAACACAGACTCACATGATTCAGACTCGGAACGTGCAACATGCACATTACAAGACTCTATGGACCAGTTTTTCACATCCTTTGCAGCTGCATCCATAATAAGCCTGGTATAATTAGCAAGTGCGTTGTAGCCCAATATTAGACAGTCTTGATTAGTTATGCACATATGAGCCATCTTTTCACTGAATAACACTCCCATGTCAATGCCGTCTAACTTATCTGCCCAATCCACTTCTTGAATCTTCTCTTATTTTCATGTTACCTCTTCTTCCTCTATGTCTGACAACTTGTGGTTAAAGAAGATTTCCAATCCCAGTAACTTCTACTTAGTTTATTCATCAATCCATGGCTCCGGGAAGTCACAATAAGGAAAATCCTCTCCTTCCTTTACAAAGTAACCATTTAGTGTTCCTGAATATTTAGCCTTTTGCCCCTTCCATCCCCTTTTCGGCCCTTCAAAATCTTCCCTCGTCGGCTCGTAACCAAAGATCGAAGCGTCGTGAAGCTAACAATACCTGAATGGGTTATGGAATTGCTTGTAGCTTACGTCCTAGCCCCATGCCTGGGAAGTAGGACATATGCTTCATCATTGTGGTTACATGAGGGTTGATGTAATTCTCCTCTTCTTTTAGCAACATTTGCAAGGCTAATGTTTCATCAAAATTGAATCCATTCAAAAACACATCTCCTTCTCCGTGCTGAACCCCTCGGAGAGTTGAGCCATCTTCTCTTGGGGCTTGAATACTATCTTCCTTGTAAATTGTCAGCATTGCCCCATCTTTGATCATCTTTAGCTTCTGGTGTAGGGTGGAAGGTACAGCTTGGATATTTGGGTGATGGAGCCATGGCCTTCACAACAACAAGTTAAAAGATACCGACACGTCCAGCACATGAAACTCGACCGAAGTCTCTAATGGTCCCACCGACACTACAAATGATACTAACCCAAGCACGCCCTGTCTTACATTATCACAGGCCCAAACGCCATGGTTGTTGGGTGTGAAGTGATCTGGCTTCAACCCCAAGAAGAAAGCTATTTTGAGTGAGTAGACATTTAATGCAGACCAATTGTCAATGACAGTCACCAGGACCCACTTCTCTAAGCATTTGACAGTGATGTGTAATGGTATGTTATAGCTCCTCCCTTCCAATGGCAAATCCTTATCAAAAAAGAAAATAACCTTTCGCTCCGCAACTAGCAGAATGAGCCCGATAAGTTGCTCTGGAGTTGCATCTATTGAAACACTAGCTTTATTTAAGACCTTCATCACAGCTTGCCAATGTCGATGTTAAGCCATCAATAAACCCCAGATACTAACACTGGCTTACGTTTTCTTCAACTGCTTTAGTACAGCATCGTCTTTTTCCTCTTACTTTTTCTCTTTTCCCTTTCCACTTGTTTGTCCTTTTTCGAGCTAAGCATGCTTAAAGTGCCGCCCGCTCCTAGTCAAGTGTTCTACTCATTCTTTGGGATCCCATAGTCCTGGCATTGCATTCTCAGTTTGTCTTACCTCATCCACATATAGAGGGCATTCGAATGTCTATAGATTGTTTAAGTCATTGCTTACCGTTCTTCCTTTCATTTCCTTTTCGTCTTCAATTGCCTATGTATTGTTGACATCTTCCCAGATATCATCTTCAATGTAACCTATATGCTGTTCTTAGGTGGCCCAAAAATTAGTCCATTCATCTCCATCTAACTTTAACACAATTCAGACCAGCCAGTGGGACTGCATTTCATCAACATAAACTTACTCCTCAAAAAGTTGAGAAAGGGTAATGCCATCTAGCACGTGGTTAAACCCATACGGCCGTGCTGGGTAATCTAATGGCCAGTCATCCTCCACATTATGCTCTTCCCCTTCCTAGTTGTTGGCTTTAATCACCTTTTGGTATCCCTCTCAAGCGTCATCATTCCATACTTCCATCATGTCCCAATAGTTTCCAGCCATAATTAGTGAATAAGTTGATTGATCCTCAGTAGTTAAAATGCACGGGCGTGGTAGATGCGCTGAACAGATATGCCAGCTAGGATCTTCTGACTGCCCCAGATACATATAGTTCACCCCATCTTGTTTAGCGTGATTCGGCAGCAGATTGGTGGTAACATTTGGTTTTAGAGTAATAGATGGCGATGGGATAATCGTGTTGTCAATGAGGTTCTGAATCTCATGGCGTAACCTCATGCATTTGTCAGTCAGATGCCCATGGCCTTGGTGATAAGCACAGTACTGGGAAGTATTGTACCTCAGAGGTAGAGGATCAGGTATAAGTATAGGATCCAATAGCTTGAAAAGCCCCTTTTTGATAAGTCGGTTCAGGGTTGTGGACAACGAAATGTTAAGGGGAGTAAAGACTCTCATTGGCCTTTGCTGTGACTACTGGTTGTTGTTCGATTGCTGGGTGGAGGATGAGGGATTCAGAAGGTTAACCTCGTTCGGACGAGAAAGAAGGTTGGTTGAGGTGGGCTGGTTCTGATTGTTTGTAGGGAAAGACCTCCTTAGATTCTGACTAGGTTCGAACTTCTCAATGTCCCTGGATTGAATTGCATCTTTAATTTGCACCCCAACATCAAATAGCTACTCAAACGTGGAGAGCGACTATGTGATCAAATAGCGTTTCAGGGGGGATTGCAATTCTTTCACCACAATCCTTACTTATTCCTTTTCAGTCGACCGATTTGTCATCTTGGCCTCTTTTCCTCTCCATCGAGTCAGGAAATCAACAAATGATTCCTAGTTCTCTTGCCAGGTGGTTTCCAGCTCCCGAATGGTCATGTCCAACTGGACATTATAACTGTACTAGCTGATTAATGATGTGGTTATGTCCTCCCATGTTCTAATTTTAGAAACATCATGGGAGAGAAACCATCTCTGAGCTACCCCTAAAAGAGAGCGGTGGAAAAGTTGAACCTTCAACTGATCGTCGATCCCCACGGGGGATAGGGTACCAACGTACATCCTGAAATGAATTCGAGGATCACCAGTTCCATCGAACTTCTCTATTTTCGGCATTTTAAACTTTTCTGGTAGCCTAGTATCTGTGAATAAGCATAATCTCCCCACATCTAGCATATACACTTCCACCCCTTTTGCCTTTCTCAAAACCGTTTCCATGCGATCAATCTTCTCCACCAGTGCAGACTCCCTAGATTGAGTAGTGTTTTCTTCTTCTACCGAGACCGGGTGGAGAATTTGAGGTGGCACAACAACCTAAGGTGCGTCTTGTCCTAGTTATCATCCCATAAATCTTCACCATTTTCATTCGTATCCTCTGGCTGTCCATTTACTCCTGGAAAACGGGTTTGAATTACCCGAATCTGTGCTTGTCACTGGTTCTGAGCCTAGGTTTACTGCTTATGGCCTTCTATATGTCAGCGATCGCCCTCATCAGGGTAAAGTCACCAATATCAAACACTTCTCAGTAAGGTTCTTGATAACAGATAGCTGACACTCCAGATACCAAACACGGCTAATCATGAGCAGATATAACCATAGAAACATTCCCCTGTTGGGCTCATAATGGCATCTTAACAACTGGAAACCCGAAAACCAAAATGAAGGGGAGCAACAACACTCCCAATGGAAGGTCAAAGAATTTAAAGGACAAAACGGGCAGCATTCTGTCAAGAAAAATAGCTTTAAGCCAAAGAGATCGGTTTAAACCAAGATTCTAAGAAAAAATGGGCAACACTCCGATAGGTAAAACAAATCTAACTCACATGGGTTCCTAAGACCACCGGAGAAGATCCTGGAAGAGGGGGGAAAGCTATTCTAAAGGCTTTGAACCAAAACACGGGCACAACCCCGAGAAGAAAAACAACAGCATGAAAGCCAAACAAGGCAAAGAACAAAACTCGAGTAAGAACCCGAATGAAAAACTAACCTAAACAACAACGGATAATAGGAAACTCGAGCTAAACCCAAAAAAATAACTAACTTTAGCCGATCAAACAATCCTAACAAACGTAAACAAAACATACAATGAACAAAAGAATTAATCCTACTAGGTTAGTAGCAACTAATGGGGGGTTCTAAGCTACTATATACAGAAATGGCCGATTTTAGTCAATAGGCAGGGTACTTTCTGAATATAGCCGAGTATATACCTCCCATGCTTAGTGTGGTGCAGGACATGGTCAAGCGATACACACAAACTATTTTACTGCACCTATGAAAGTGTGTAGCTAGTAAGGCTTATGCGCCTTTCCAATAGTCCCGAAATAGTAAACCAATCGGGGTATCGGGAGAACCAGACAGGGGGTTAAAAACAATGCACATGCATGCGAGAATACAAATGAGAAATTCTTATTAAGAACCAATTATGTTTTCAAGTCTAGCGCTCTTAATTGATTTTGGTAAACCAGTCCCCAATAAAGTCGCCAGAAAATACTATGGTGCCAGAATTTTGGGGTTTTTAGTTCAAAAATAGGGTCATTCAAAAGATATTTAGAAAAAATTTTAACACCATAAAAGTCAAATTTTGAAAACTCCTTTTTGTTGACAATGAAGTCACCACTTGGTTTTTGAGAAAAACCAAGTGGTGATTTAAACAGCTACTGATTTTTAAAACGTTACCAGACATAAAGGGTTTGGGGGCTAAGGTACGTCCAACCGTGATGTTGATCTCTACTAATCATCATTGGGTCTTAATTAGATTTCTCAAATGCATAAAAATAAAAAAAATAGAGGCAAAGAGAAAACATTCAAAATCAAATAATAAAAATACATAGTATATGTATTAGAACACCAAAGAAAAGTAAATAAGAAAAGAAAACCCTAAATACTACGGCATGCAATTTCTAGTTAAAAGATATATGGAGCAAACCCACATGGCATGATTTAAATAAAAGAACAGAAAACATGTTTAACATGATTGACTTGATTCAAATAAATGAATTTTACCAAAAATGCATATTGCCAAATATCATAAGAAAAAGAATTATATTAACATGTTTAACTTTATTAATGAGAAATGGTAAACTAAGAAAGGTGCATAAAAATCCTATATTAAAACTTAATAATGAAGAAAACAATTAAACTAATAGCAAGAGTTTAATAAGAAAATTTACAAAAAAAATTAAACAAAAAATAATAGGTTTTGAAAAAAAAATGAAAATACTACTAAAATAAAACTAAGGAATTAGAATTATAACCAAAAGAAAAAGAAAACAACTTAATTATTATCATAGACTTTGTGGGTTCTATATAAAAAAACTAAACAAATAATAGTAAAATAAAATAAATGCTATAAAAGGAGAAACTATGCTAACATTAATAGATGTTGAATAAAAGACAAGAAAAAAAGAAATACTATTTAAAAGAAAAAATTAAACTAACATTACAAAGAGAAAATTAAACTAACATTAAAAGATTTTGTAAATAAGAGAAAAGAAAAGAAAAATTAATATTATTACTATTAAAAGATTTGGCGAGAAAAAAAAAGGGACAATAAAAGAATACTATTAGAAGAAACCCTACAATTAAAGATTTTGTAAATAAAAAAAAAGAAAAGAAAAAAGAATATTATTAAAAAAAATTAAATTAACATACTAACAAATGAGACTAACAACTATTACATAATAATATAACTAAGAAATATAAAATATGGATGTAATATTGATAATTACAACCATATAAGTGTTAGTGCATTGATTATAACAATAACAACATTATAAACCGCAATTACAAAATTATGTTAGCACTATTTAATGAACTTTTAAAAGTGATCAAAGTGCAAGTGTGTAATACAACTAAAACAATAACTAAGCAATTAATGAAAGTAACCAAGTTACATTAAACAAATTATTGCACACTAATCCACAAACTAAATGGTAAACAAGATTAACTATATAAATGAAAGAAACATATGAATTAAAATTGAACTTAACCTAGCCAACCCAAAAGACAAGGAATGGAGATAGAAAGATTGGGGATCCCAACAAAATACATGGATCGCTAATAAATCCTCAAGTCGAGGAATTATGATTGGCAGTCCAATCCTCAAGCAATGATCCAATCCAAGTTAGGGTTTCAGAGATTTGGTATCAGTGATCAGGTTCTTGATGCTTCGGTAGGGTTTCAACGTCGGAGTTTGTATTTTCTCGATGCTTCGACAGAGTAGCTTTTACTAAAATTTTATGTCTTCAAAATCGTACCCAGGGATACGGTATTTATAGAATTTTTCAACTAATAAAATGCTGACACGTTTTGGGACATTTCAGGCCATTTAGAGTTGGCAGTCGCCAGGTTCAGAGTGGGCGGCCACCACAAAAATTAAGCTTCCAAAGGTTTCTTATGGCAGTAGCCACAATGAAGTTGGCGACCTCATGGTTTGATTATCGCGGTCGCTACCTTTGGCTAGGGTTTCCAAGAGTTTCTTGTGTAGGTGGCCACAATGAACATGGCGACACTAAGATTCCAACATGGCAGTTCAAAATTTTGAAGTTGGCGACCTAAGGTGATTCCACTGGTTTGAAGATTTTGATCATTTGGTTCAAATACTGAGCTTGGATCATTTCTCGAGGATCATACTGAAGCACCATTCCACTTGTTTTCATCATTGGATTGATCCGGATCAACCTAAGATTAAGTTGGGTCAAATTGGGGTGTCTACACAACCAAGCCTTGTAACTCTCAAAAAGCCCACTATCAAAATCCTTGCCGATCGGTGCCCTCAATCGAGAAGACCAGGCCCGCTAGTACTAACCCAAGAAAGGGACCCGATAAGGAGAATTGTACAGATGACTTGCAACAGTCTCGGGACGGATCTGAGTATGTCCGAACTAATGAAAGATGCGATAAGGATGAAAGAAAGTAGCCAGCTTCAAGCCAACCAACAGAACCCCCGAGTGACCCACAATCACAGTAGTTATGGAAGATATCTTCAGCTATCGGCATAGTCAGGAGATGTCCACCCCGATCAAAGAACTCAGGTAATCCCTCTAACCAGCCTCGGTGGAGCAGAGATGATAAACCTAACGACAAGTGAAGGATTTCACGCTATAACTGTTAGACACAGGCTTCGCCAGTAGATTCACCTTCTCCATTAGCAAAACTTGAGAGAAACACATAAAATGAGAGCTGAACGAAAAAACCTAAGAGAAACACAAAAAAGGAAAGATGATCGGAAAAATCTAAGAGAATGATGAAAAAAGAGAGCTGAGTGGAAAAACATGAGAGAAATATAGAAAAATGAGAGTTGAGAGACTACATGC
This sequence comes from Heliamphora pulchella, assembly GCA_032270985.1. Classification (NCBI taxonomy): domain Eukaryota; kingdom Viridiplantae; phylum Streptophyta; class Magnoliopsida; order Ericales; family Sarraceniaceae; genus Heliamphora; species Heliamphora pulchella. The sequence continues at coordinate 9,190 of JAULJZ010169372.1, forward strand.
AGCATGAGAGCACTGTCGGGGAAGTAATGTGCACCCTCTGTGTGGACTGCAATTCATTGCAGGAGTTTAAAAAAACCCGGCAACTCAATGATGGAAATATTTACCTACAAAAGGTAATATGTAACACCTCGGGTCGAACCCTAGTTGTAAGAACTCAGTCTGTAATGACCCGTGTAGCGGTCTAGTCCAAACCCTAGTATCAGTGATGGTTAGCTGACGAGATCTTAGGTCACTAGAAAGATGAAAACCCTAACTCAACCCGAAATCCTAATTCGACCCGAAAATCCTAGAAAGACCAGATACTCAAAGGTAAAACCATAATCCTCATAGATGACTCCTAGCATCCTAAATTAAGTAAATAACATGAAATACGAGGTTAAAAATAAAAAATTCTCATAATTAGGATAAAACAACCATTTTGCCCATAATACAGCAAAAAGTCTTAAACATCCAAAATTCGAAACATGGACACCCTAAATCAGATATTTAAATACAATTAAGTATTAAATGACAAAATAACATTAAAAATGACAAAAGTACCCTTAGTGGCCGGCCACATTGGAGTTTGTGCCCAAAAAGTGACTTTTTATAATTTTTGAGCTTAAGAATGAGAAAAAGTTATGTAAATTAAGCATTATTATGACCCAAGACTTTTTATACAAGTAATATACATAATAATATAATAATATAGGTTAACAAAAGTAAAAAAATCATTATTTAAAATTTTCACACAATAAATAAGTCAAAAAAGTCTATTCTTGTCAAACTTGCTTAAATTGACTTAAAAACTTATACCCATTTAATTAATTGCTATAAAAATTATGATAATTCGTAAAAAGATTAAATTAATTATAAACACAATAAAATAATAGCTTTTAGTAGAATAAGATATTAAAAAGATACACTAAATTAATTTTTAAAGTATTTTTCTTGCACAATATTGTACCAAAATCTCATTTAGTCACTAAAATGATGGAAAATCAGCTTTTGGTCTGCCTAAACAGCCCCCAGCCAACTTCCCACCTGCCAAATTCTGAGATGAATTTCTCAAATAGTCCACCACCTTGCATGCAACCAATTAAAATCTAAGAAATCTAAATTAAAACACACTTAGCATAATTAGGTCCACTACAAGCCCTTCTATAAAACAAAGGCCAAACACACCCCATCTCCTTCATGTATTTCGGCAATATAGAGAGGGAAGGGCTAGAATTATATTCTCTTAAGTGTTCATTCAGTATTGGAGAGAGAAGAAGGAAAAAGAAGGAGAAAGAAGGAGAAAGATCCAAGGTAGAGTTAGGAGATCTTCTAAAGCCAAGCCCTAGTCTAGCTTCCACCATTATCTAATATTTCTAAGGTAAGTAAATCCCCTAAATCCTGCTGTCATACTCTCATAAAATAGCCCTCAATCCATCTCTATAAGTAACCCTAAGAAAAAGAAACGATGATTAACTTAAAAAGGCGTCGTAGGTGTGGATAGTGGACTGTTTGTGTATGATTATGCTTTGCAAGTGCATGTGTATATTTTTTGAGTTTTATGGCTTGAATATGTTATGGAATTTTATTTTGTATAAGACATGCATGCAAAGTAAATACATCAAAAATACACACAACATGAGCTAAGCTACCAAAACCCTAGATAACCTAATTTTTTGGGCTTACCAACATTCTGCCACAATCTTTAAAATATCATAACTAATTGTAGAAAAATGATCTTAAAGTGAGTTTTATGTCCAGACCTATATTTTTTAGTTCTATTTCATACAAAATTGGTTTAAAGTGACTTCATTGAGTAGAACTCCAGATATACCATTTTTTTCAAAGAGAGTTAAATCTTGACCACTCTGAGTTGCTAGTCTAAAAACCCTAAGTTAGAGTGAGCACCGAGCTTGGGTCAAAACATAGAACTTGTAGAGGGCATGCTTATCTTACTTTCTACCAAACATGAGCTAAATATATGAAGTCTTGATATGTCAAAACTCTTTCCAAAGTCACTATTGTGTTTCAGTGACTGACAGAGCTCTGTGTCACACATTTTTATGAGACCAAAATCCTAAGTTTTTAATAGCCAAATCCAAACGTGGTGAACATGAAAAATGTAGCTAACATATTAAACTAAATACTGAGAACAAATCAACCCAAAATACCCTCGGATGGTACCCCAAAGAATTTGAGCATTCTCTGTTAAAAACCAATTCTGCAGACCCTTTTTAGGCTGACTGAACCCACATTATAAATTGGCTAAACTCGGCAATTTGTTCCAAACAACTAGTCCTACCACAAAATATGAAACTTGTAGGAGACACCTTAAACTAAAACCTTCTCAAAAGCCCATAGCTCTTGCATTGGTGCCCCAAAATCGTGGCCAACAGAGGCCTAAATTCTGCACTTTTTTCTGTAAAGTGCTGAATGAATTTCTCTTAATTAAAATAAATGACCCTTTTACCCTAGGATTTGACCTTAGTGTTAAACATGAAAGTTGCATGAAATATTTTTATCTAGTTAGTGTTCAAAATCAGAAATTAAATTCATATTTAGGTACTTCAAAATACTGTTATAACTTTAAAATTGGCACTTGAACAATTAGATAAATTTGGCAAAGTGGTTGAGTAGTGTGCCACCTTATGGAACTTGAATATATGGACTTTAAATGATTTATGTGAATGATTGGCGTATCAAATTAACAATTTGATGATTAAAAATTATGCCGATAGATTGGATCCATGTCATATAAATTATAACTTATGCTTTGTATACTTGTACTCTATGCTTTAGTAAGTTGTACTTTATGCTTTAAAGACTTTTACTTTATACTATGTTGGTTTGTTCTTCATGCCATGTTTAGTTTCATACCATCCTATTGTTAAGTTATACTTCAAGATACGAGTTGTTGTACCATAAGCATCATTGCATTGCACTTGGGGCATCTTGTGGGTTGCATCATATACATTGGTTTTTTGCTATTTCGTACCTTGGTCTTATTTATGGGAATTTGGTTTCTGTCGCTCCTTAAGTTATAGTTAGATTATAGAAGTGGTGTTGACAATGGGTCATGTATGTCCTTAACCGTGTTACATCCTGACCCGTATCACGTCTTGAGCTGAACTGCCGCTATATGCCGCTGTGATCGGGAACGTTGATGTACGAGAACCTAACGTACGGAAATGTAATAGTATCATTTGGGTTATTATATTGATATATTGACTTTGACCTATGTTACGTCCTGAGCTGTATCACATCTTGAGCCGAACATCTACTATACACCGCTGTGATCGAGAATGTTGACATACGAAAACCTAACGTAGGGGAACGTAATGGTGCCATTCGGATTATCGTGTTGGGTATGATCGAGCTTGGGTCATATACATCCTATGCAGTGTTACGTCTTGAGCTGTGCCATGTCTTGAGCCGAACGTCCGCTATACGCCGTCGTGATTGGGAACGTTGGTGTATGGGAGCCTAACGTACGGCAACGTAATGGTGTTACTCAAAATTTTATTGGTTGATTTATAATCGGGTAGGGCATCTACATTGCATCCATTTTCATCACGCACTAATACATTTATTTATGTACATGCTTAACCTGCCGTAAATGTTAAATTTGTCTGTCTCTATGACCTTAAATTGTATTGGGTGTTATACGATATGTATTGTAGGATATTTTATAGTGAGTTTGTTAGAAGGTTTAGGAAATTTTGCTTCTGGGCTTTGGCTCATGGCATTCGTGCCACAAGTATGGTTAGAATATTCTCCTTATCTATACTTATGTATGTCCCGACGTGCTCGGAGGACGGGGCGTCACAGTTGGTGTTAGAGCCTAGATTTAGTGAACCTTCAAGCCTTGGGTTGTGAAAAATCATGCGTTCTGTCGCGTAGAAGCTCTGTAGGGTGCGTTGTATTAAATAAAATTATCATTTATGCATTATAAGAACTAAAATCTGGTACGTCTAAGTCTTTTAGCGAGTCACGTTTGAACGTTACTAGGATCAAAAGCTGTAGGAAATCTACATGCGAAGGACGAGTAAGGGCATCTAGATTGAAGATTGGAGATTCATGCAACTTATTTTATTTTAAGGGGGTAGACGGGAGTACGCCCTAGGAGAAGTTTTGGATATCACCTCGAGAGCCACCGTTAGAACCCTATAATTTCATCCTTATAAGTTCTTATCTCGTTTACCCCAAACCCTCATATCAACTTTTATACCTGATTGAAGTTCATTGCATATCCTTCCTTCTTATATCCTTTGTCTTCAACGATACCGTCAGGTGTCGTTCGTCGAAAACCCTTATGCACCTAAGTCTTGTTGATAATCCTACTAGAAATTCAATCCTAAAAAAAAAAAAAAAACTCTTGTCCTCAAGTTTTCATGCCTCAATGATGACTGGTGTTTGCATTTCATTATCCTCCGATTCAAGCTAGCCTCCTTGAACTAACTATCCTTTCGTAGAGCTCGATATCAATTCTTTGTTAATTACTCGTTTCGAACATTCAACATTAATAAAATCTTTGCCATCGTCCATCTTCCCTCGATTCTGAAACCGTAATCTGTTGTAGTGATCTTGTGAATTCTTTTGTACACTCTTGAAACACTTACTAGGGAAGTAGACTTGGATACTTGAATTGAAGTATGTTAAGCCGACGTGACTTCAAGGTAAAAATCTAGTTTAGTTACCTGCCGCTTAACATCTCTTTTATCAGAATTTGATAGTACTGGATTAGTCCCAAGGACATTCGTTTAAGTATTGTTCACTGTCCTCCTCTTGTTTCACCTACATTTGAACCACAAATAACCACTCAATGTGTCAACGGTGACTACCTTAACCGTGACCATTTGACTTTATCCGATCTATCTTTTGAACCATTTGGGAATCTTCCATTGAATCTCGGTAAAGGATTTGTTCACCTTCCCTAAGCCATTCTAAACTCCAGCCACGTATCGTGTAGTCTAGTACATCATTCGAAATTCTCGGCTAAACGTTTGACCACTCGTCGCCCCAGGTCCCCTCTCCTAAGACCTAAATCGATGAGAAATTTATTAGAGTTTAGTGCTTCAAGGGAAACTCGGATCGTGCACATCCTCAGAAGAACCACCCGACGCATCATCGATTCGCAAAGCAGATCTCTTCCTGGAGTTAAAGCACAGAATGTCAGCCAGCGCCCGCACTTAACGTGTGTTGAAGATCAATAACCCCAACTGCAAGAACTGCTAAGTAAAGGCTCATGCAACATCTCTAATGGAGACCTACATGAATGTTCCTATTGCCATCACTGATAAAGCTCGCTTAGGACCCGCAGGACTGTGGCACGTGGAAGTACAATGGAAATACTACGGAACTTGAAAGTAACGTGGGACTACGCGGCCAAACTCTGATGCTTTTATCCACACCTCTTTTGATTGAGCCCCTATGTGTTATGTGCCTCGATTTTTGTAATCGCTCTTTGTACTCGAACTCGAATGATAAGGAATACAAATGAATATGTCTTAAAATAACTCCACGAGATCCCAAAACCTAAAAACAATTAAGACCTTAAAAAGAAGACTCACTAGCCACAACACCTTTCCTTTTTATTTAGATGGCAGGTAGACGACCTAACCATCAACAACCAACAAATGAACCTATAGACGAAGAAGCACTGGGGTTAGCTCAGGTCTTGCGTGAACTTGCCACTAGCATTAGTCGTCCTCACATCCGAGATAGGGCGTGGTTCTAATCAGAACTCAGAAAACAACGAGCCCCTACATTAAAGGGAGGAGCTGAATCGAGAGTAGCCGAAGAATAGCAGAGAGCTGTCAAGAAGTTATTTAACTCTATAGGAGTGTAAGCCAATGCCCATCGAGTAGCTCTAGCATCGCACCTACTGAAAGGAGAAGCCAACTACTGGTGGTCTATGATCTACAACACCCAAGATGTGGCAACTCTAACTTGGAATCAATTTGAAGAATTATTTTTAGAAAAGTACTTCCCAGGTCCCTTTTGACTGGGACAAGTTAGAGAATTTCTGGAGCTAAAACAATGATCTATGTCAGTAACCCAGTACGTCAACTGCTTTGAAGAGTTGAGTTGATTCACCATGACCATCATATTTGACGAAGAATCAAGGGCACGAAAGATTAAGTTGGGCCTAGAACCCTCTATTCGAACTAGAGTCATCTGCTTGCAACTTTTGACTTAGACTCAAGTAGTACAAGTAGCCCTATTGGCAGAACTAGATTTAGTTGATTCTAAAAGGATTTGGAGTCAGAAAAAGGAGAGTACTAGTCAAGGAGGACCACTAAGGAACAATAGGAGAATTATTCCCAGAAAGTTGTACCACTTGGCCGACAGACCAAGGCAAGCAAGGGGTCAACCTACAAAGGTAAGGCTCTTCTATGAATGCAGTCAGCCTGGGCACAAAAAGTCTCAATGTCCACAGTTAGGACAGGGGAACTGGGGAAATCAACCGCAGCAATGGAAACAATAGCGACCTCGACTGGAAGTGCAACAACGACATATCCAATCTGCCAGGCTTTTTGTTGACGATCAGAGGTACGCTCGTATTCACAACTTGGGGATGTGTGTAGTTTAGACTTGTTATATCATTACTAGAAAGTGGACGCTTGTAGGATAAGGCTTTAGGCTAACACGTCGCTAGTCAACAACCCCACGACATAGGTATACAACGTTACATTTGAAAGTTGTTGTAGCAGTCGGTTTAAAGTTCTAGCAAAACAAACTAACCATTACTCAAGGTACTGAGTGCATGAGCCTATCCCTGTCCACAGCCTCAATAAAGAATGACTCAAGAAAACAAGGGACCAAGTTCGAAAAGAAATGATGCAAGTAAACCATCCCCAAATCTTTCACACAATAAAGTACGAAATGAAATTTTGCGGACAAAATTTGTGTAAGGGGGTAGTTTGTAACACCCCGGATCAGACCCTACTTGTAAAAACCCAGTTTGTAATGACTCGTGTAGTGATGTAGCCCAAATCCTAGTATCAACGATGGTTAGCTAGCGAGATCTTAGGACACTAAAAAGATGAAAATCCTAACTTAACCCGAAACCCTAATTTAACTCGAAAACCTTAGAAAGACCCGATACTCAAAGGTAAAATCCTAATCATTAGAAAAGACTCCTAACATCCTAAATTAAGTAAATAACATGAAATATGAGGTTAAAAATTAAGAATTTTCATAATTAGAGTAAAATGACCATTTTACCCATGATATAGCAAAAAGTCTTAAATATCCAAAATTCGACACATGGACACACTAAATAAGATATTTAAATACAATTAAATAACATAAGAAAATGAAAAAAATACCCTTAGTGGCCCGCCACAATGGAGTTTGTGCCTAAAAAGTGACTTTTTTCAATTTTTAAGCTCAAAATGAGAAAAAGTTATGTAAATTAAGCATTATTATTCCCCAAGATTTTTTATAAAAATAATATACATAATAATATAATAATATAAGTTAACAAAAACAAATAAATCATTATTTAAAATTTTCACACAATAAATAAGCCAAAAAAATCAATTCTTGTCAAATTAGCTTAAATTGACTTAAAAGCTTATATCTATTTAATTAATTGTTATAAAAATTATGATAATTCATGAAAAGACTAAATTAATTATAAACACATTAAAATAATAGGTTTTAATATGATAGGATACTAAAAAGATACACCAAATTAAATTTTAAAGTATTTTCTTGCACAATATTGTATCAAAACCTCATTTAATCACTTAAATGATGGAAAATCAGCTTTTGGTCTGCCAAAACAGCCCCCAGCCTACTTCCCACGTACAAAAGTCTGAGATTAATTTCTTAAATAGTCCACCACCTTGCATGCAACCAATTAAAATCCAAGAATTTTAAATTAAAGCACACTTAGCATCATTAGGTCCACTACAAGCCCTTCTATAAAACAAAAGCCAAACACACCCCATCTCCTTCATGTACTTTGGCAATATAGAGAGAGAAGGGCTAGAATTATATTCTATTAAGTGTTCATCAAGTCTTGGAGAGAAAAGAAGGAAAAAGAAGGAGAAAGAAGGAGAAGGATCCAAGGTAGAGTTAGAAGATCTTCGAAAGCCAAGTCCTAGTCTAGCTTCCACCATTATCTAATCTTTCTAAGGTAAGTAAATCCCCTAAAACCTGCTGTCATACTCTCATAAAATAACCCTCAATCCATCTCTATAAGCAACCCTAAGAAAAAGAAACAAAAATTGACTCAAAAAGGCTTCGTAGGTGTGGATAGTGGACTGTTTGTGTATGATCAAGCTTTTCACATGCTTGCATGTGTATATTTTTTATTGTTATGGCTTGAAAATATTCTGGAGTTTTGGTTTGTATGAGTACAAGACATGCATGGAAAGAAAATACATAAAAAAGACACAACATGAGCTAAGCTACCAAAACTCTAAATAACCTAATTTTATGGGCATACCAATATTCTGTCACGATTTTTAAAATATCCTAACTAATTGTAGAAAAATGATCTTAAAGTGATTTTTATGTCCAGACATATTGTTTTGAGTTCTCTTTCATACAAAATTGGTTTGAAGTGATTTCGTTGAATAGAACTCTAAATATACCATTTTTGCCAAAGAGTGTCAGATCTTGACCACTCTGCGTTACATGCCTAAAAACCCTACGTTAGAGTGAGAATTAAGCTTGGGTAAAAAATAGAACTTGTAGAGGACATATTTATCTTACTGTTCACCAACAATAAGCTAAGAAAATGAAGTCTTGATAGGTCACCCATTCCAAAGTCACTATTGTGTTTTAGTGACTGACAGAGCTCTCTGTCACACATTTTTATGAGACCAAAACCCTAAGTGTTTAATAGCCAAATCCAAAAGTGATGAACATGAAAAACGTAGCTAACATATTAAACTAAATACTGAGCCCAAATCAGCCCAAAATACCCTCGGATGGTACCCCAAAAGTTTTGAGAATTTTTTATTGAAAATCAATTCTGCAGACCCTTTTTAGGCTAACTGTACCCACTTTATAAGTTGGCCCAAAACACCGATTTGTCCCAAATAACTAGCCCTACCACAAAACATGAAATTGTAGAGGGCACTTTAAACTAAAACCTTCGAAAAAATCAGACCTATAGCCCATGAATTGGTACACCACAACTGTGGCCAACAGAGACCTAAATTCTGTACTTTTCTCTATAAAGTGCTGAATGATTTCATCTTAATTAAAATAAATGACACTTTTACCCTAGGACTTGACCTTAATGTTAAATATGAAAGTTGTATGAAATATTTTAATCTAGTTAGTGTTCAAAAATTAAAAATTAAATCCATGTCTATATACTTCAAACTACTGTTATAACTTTAAAATTGACATTTGAACAATTAGATAAATTTAGCAAAGTGTTTGAGTAGCGTGCCACCTTATGGAAGTTGAATATATGGACTTTAAAAGATTTATGGGAATGATTGGTGTATGAAATTAATAATTTGATGATTGTAAATCATGCCAATAGATTGGATCCATGTCACATAAATTATAACTTATGCTTCGTATACTTGTACTCTATGCTTTGGTAAGTTTTACCTTATGCTTTAAAGACTTGTACTTTACGCTATGTTGGTTTGTGCATCATTCCATGTTTAGTTTCATACCATGCTATTTTTAAGTTGTACTTCAAGATACGAGTTATTGTACCATAAGCATCATTGTATTACACTTGGGGCATTTTGTGAGTTACATCCTGTACATTGGTTTTTGGCTATTTTGTACCTTGGTTTTATTTATGGAAATTTGATTTCTGTCACTCCTTGAGTTATGGTTACATTATAGAAGTGGTGTTGACAATGGTCCTTGTACGTCTTGAGCCGTATCACGTCTTGAGCCGAACAGTCGCTATACGTCGCTGTGATCGGGAACGCTAATGTATGAGAACCCAACGTACGGGAATGTAGTGGTACCATTTGGGTTATTATATTGATATATTGACTTTAAGCCATGTAAGTCCTAAGCCGTGTTGCGTCTTGAGCCGCATAGCGTCTTGAGCCGAACAACCACTATATGCCGCTGTGATCGAGAACGTTGACGTTCGGGAACTTAACGTACGAGAACGTAATGGTGCCATTTGGATTATCATGTTTGGTATGATCGAGCTTGGATCATATACGTTCTAACCCGTGTTATGTCCTGAGCCATGCCACGTCTTGAGCCGAATGTCCGCTATACGCCGTCGTGATCGAGAACGTTGGTGTACGAGAGCCTAACGTACGGGAAGGTAATGGTGTTACTCAAAATTTTATTGGTTGATTTATAATCGAGTTGGGCATCTATATTGCATCCATTTACGTCACGCACTAACACATTTATTTATGTACTTGCTTAACCTGTCATAAATGTTAAATTTGTGTCTCCATGACCTTAAATTGTATTGGGTGTTATACGATATGTATTATAGAATATTTTATAGTGAGTTTGTTAAAAGGTTTAGGAAATTTGTTTCTGAGCTTTGGCTCATGGCATTCGTGCCATAGGTGAGTGTGATGAGTTCCTTAAGAACGTCGCCCCCGAAGAAGAAGACGGAATTGAAGAACAAAGTGAGTGGCAGGAGCCAGCAGACCCCGACAATGCTAGCTGAAGAATTATATTTTTACCTTCTGCTATTTTTGAATCAGTTTCCACGGGCGTATTATAATTTTTGTTAAATTTTCTGGTAAAATTGTAATCATTATGTTCTTATGAATAGTTCAGGACTCTTAATGATATAATATTTATGATATTTAAATATGAATAAATGGTTAGAATATTCCTTATCTATACTTATATATGTCCTTACGGGTCCGGAGGACGGGGCGTCACATAATAATACTAGGGTGGCAAAAGCTGCAGTGGCAGTTGTTACTCTCAGTTTTAGTAGAGATAGGATTTTTAATTTTAAAAGATTATATTTATGTACCTTCTTTTAGAAGGAATTTAATTTCGGTTTCTAATTTGGTAAAGATCAAATATTTTGTTCATTTAATGACTATGGTTATTATGAAAAATAAATGTTTTATTTGTTCTGATACATTAGTTGATGATTTGTTTATTATATTTGCTATCTCTTCTACATTGTAACTAACTGAATTAAATAAGATATCTAATTAACCATGTAAGAGAAATGATCATTCTTTAATGAACCAAATATTTTTTTGACACTTACACTTGGGTCATATAAATCTAAAAAGGATGAAAAGATTGGTAGAAGATGGACCTTTGAGCTTATTAGAAGTGGAGATACTTCCAGTCTATGAGTCCTGCTTAGAGGGTAAGATGACCAAGAAGCCTTTTTCGGTTAAAAGCTATAAAGCTAAAGAACCGTTGGAACTGGTTCACTCTTATGTGTGTGGTCCTTTGACTGTCCGGATTAGAGGTGGCTTTGAGTATTTTGTCAATTTCATTGATGACTACTCAAGGTATGAATACATTTACCTGATGTACTGTAAGTCGGAATGCTTTAAGAAATTCAAAAAATTTAAGGCGAAGGCGGAGAAGCGTCTAGTAAAAGTACTAAATCACTACGATCCGACCGTGGTGGCAAATACCTCTTTGGAGAGTTTAAGGACTACTTGTCATCAGAAGAAATTATATCCCAATTGACTACATCGGGCAATCCGCAGTAGAATGGTGTAGTAAAAAGAAAGAATTGGACTCTTATAGAAATGGTAAGGTCGATGATGTGTTATTCCCGTTTACCCGAATCGTTTTAGAGGCTTGCATTAGAGACAGCAACTTATATTCTAAACTTGGTACCTTCTAAGTCAATACCTTCTACTCCCATAGGATTGTGGACCGGGCGTAAGCCTAGTCTACGACATATTCAGATTTAGGGGTGTCCAGCACATGTGCGAAAAGAAAATGCGGGTAAGTTGGAACCGATGATAGAAGTCTATTTTTTGTCGAGTATCTCAAGGGAACGAAAGGTGATTTATTTTATATTCCTAATCATCAAAAGGCCATTGTTAGTACCAATGCCCGATCCTTATAAGAGAATTATATTATGGACCACAGGCCCAAAAGTAAAATTGTTATGGATGAATTGAGAGGAAATACTAGTAGAACAGAAGAGGAACCATAAGTCACTGATATCCCATTGTCTCGTCGTAGTTGGTGTTGGAGGCAAAACTATTTAGATCATTGTTTTTGTAAACAATTTTTGGTAAAAATAACTGGACGGGTAATAGCCGAAATGGGCTTCATATAAAACTTTTAATATTGAACGATCAAAATAAAAACCCATGCCACCATAGTTAAATTAGAAAAATACCTTTTTGGTCGATTCTTCAACTACAATTTTTGATTCTAAGTTGAACCTCAAGTTAAATCTTTTACTATATTTCCTTATGTGATTCCCGAATGTAATGTGGGTTACGATCCTTCGAGAACACATTTTGGCAGAACCTGGTCAGCTTTAGTCTTGAAGACAAGTTATGAATTTGGTTCAGCCTACTTGCATATTTATAGGGCTATAGTAGGGACCTGTAAAGTAATTATGACAAAAACTTTTAGTGTAACCCAGATACATATCCAGCGCAATGAAACAAACCTCTTAGCCGTATCAGTAATTATGAAAACTTTACAGCGATTTCTGTAATTTTCATAAAACACTAAATTACAGTTTACACCACTAAAAAAATATAATTGCACTCTAAGCCATAATCTCAATATCATCTTGCATTGAGCTCATATTATTAAATGCTAAACTCATCTTTCCAAAATTAGAATTCCTAATACCTGCCAATTAAATTTTATTTAATCAGTATCTTTAAATTTCTTAAGTACTTCCGCTTAACTTATTTGACCGTCGAATAATCAAATGCACCTGTAGGGTTTAGCCCGATCAAAACTTATAAGCTTTCTTAAGGGGGTTTTGTCAATCCAAATCATTCGAGACGTAGATTCTGTCAATAATTAATATTCACCTTATAATTAATACCGCTATTCAACTCACTAGAAATATAAACCCATATAAGATCGTACCTCTAATGAATCAAAACAATGAATATTAAATATACGTAAATTAATAATTATTTCAAGATTAAGAGTATAAGTATTCTCATAATAACCTTGGGGTGTGAATTAATTTATATAGCCAGTATAAAATTAATTACCCCAATGTCTCGTTTAATATACACAAAGTGTACTAACACAGAGAGTCAAAACAATAGATGACGCTATTATCTATTTCCCGTAACCAAGACAGGCCTACTAAAACTCTGTACTACAGTCGTACCGGTGGTATGTCTATTTCTATCTAAACTGTGAACAAATACTTATACTCTACATGAATCTAAAATCTGGTCTTCTGTGCGCAAGTCGTACTATACACACCAGATTAAATAATATACGGAATAAAAGACATCAATGCATGACATTAAAGAAATGATATTACATACATTGCTCATTAAGATTCTCATAAAATAAAAAATTAATTTTATTTAAATAAAATTAAATAATAAAAACATAATTTTCAGTATACAATCCTAACAATCTACTATTTATATTCAAAACTATGCTGCCATACATCTAACTTTCATACTCTCTACATGACTATCAAAAGTCTTAGCCGGTAATGTCTTTGTAAAAGGATCTGCAAGGTTGTCTCTTGATGCAATCTTAGTCACAGTAGCATCACTCCTTTGTATAATTTCTCATATCATGTGATACTTACGCTCAATGTACTTTCCTTTCTTGTGAACTCTTGGTTCCTTCAAGTTTACAACTTCTCCCCTCTTATCACAATAAAGTGTAATAGCTGCCTGAACTGAAAGGACTACATCTAGATCTAATAGGAAGTTTCTGACCAAAATGGACTCCTTGGCTGCTTCAGAAGCTGTCACGTACTCAGCCTCCATAGTGGAATCAGCAATGCAGTACTGCTTGATACTCCTCCAACTAATAGCTCCACCTTTTAAGGTAAACGCATATCCTGAGATAGACCTATGAGAATCTTTGTCTGACTAAAAATCTGAGTCAGTTTACTCTAAAGGTACTAAACTGTCTACCTAGTAAACCAGCATATAATTCTTAGTTCTTTTTAGGTACTTGATTATTATCTTTTATTAGGGTTAGTATATTGAAAATCATATTTTTACTATTTAATTTTATTTTTTAATAAAATTAATTTTTTATTTTATGATAATCTTTATAAGCAATATATGTGTATCATTTCTTTAATGTTATGCATGGATGTCTGATATTCTATATAGTATTTAATCTGGTGTGTAGAGTACGACTTACACACAAAAGATCAGATTTTAGGTTCTTACAAAATATAAGTTTTATGTTCACAGTTTAGTTGGAAATAGACATACCATCGGTATGACTGTAGCACAGAGTTCTAGTAGGCCTGTCTTGGTCACGAGGAACAGATAATAGTGTCGTCTATTATTCCGACACTCTGTGCTAGTACACTTTGTGTGTATTGAACGGGACATTTGGAGTAATTAATTTTATACTGACTATATCAATTAATTCACACCCCAAGGTTATTATGAATAGTGCTTATCATCTTAATCCAGAAATAATTATTGATTTGTGTATATTTAATATTCGTTGTTTTGATTCGTTAGAGAGTGCGATCTTATATGCGTCTATATTGCCGATGAGTTGGATAGTGGTATTATTTATATGGAAAATATTAATTATTGACGAAATTTGTTGGAATGCGAAAAAGAAAATAAGAACCGGCGCTGTGACCGTAAAAAACGGCGCATGCATTTTTCATGAAAAATGAAAACAATAAATTGATATATTATGATTAAATATACCTTCAAGAAATTTGAATAAGTTTCTTTGATGCAGAACAACGATCCAAGACGACCCAATGATCTTGTCACGTATATCCCGACGCACACGATGATCCCAGCGAATAGGCACCGATCTGGATCTTCATATTTTTATCCTTTTGGTTTCTATCTCACACCTCTCTCTCAAAACAAAAATGAATTCACAATGTGAGAGTGAAGGGGACGGCGGCTAGGGCTAGGGATTATGTTAGTTTTTGGGTCCTTGTGATATATTTTAATATATCACTTGAGATATCCTTGAAAACTATATCTCCCTTTCCTAAAACCAAGGAGGAGATATATTTTTCCATAAAATAACCTCCTATCTCCTATGAGGACCGGCCACCTAGGGAGTGATCCCTAGCTGTGCCAAATTCCAATACCGCCCTCCATTATTTAACTTAATCTCTGAATGTTCCCGGCGGCAAAACCGACATTCAAATTAAATTAAATAATTACCGAAACTGATAGAAAAAAATAGCTGTGCGTATAAAGGGCTACGTAAAGGATCACGAGAAAGTATAGGACTTGGGCTAGCCGTACGAGAAAATCGGATATCCCTAACTCTATCCCCGAGTTAGATCCTTTCTCGTACGAACCAGAACTTATTCCACTAAATGTCCTGACTGAACTCCCGGCCCTAACTCAAATTATGTCTTGAGTTTCTAATTATCAAATGCACTTAATTCTCTCCACGTTTAAGATATGGATTCCCGATAAATAAATTAGGTTACTGACAACCCG
>JAULJZ010169391.1:0-49356 GCA_032270985.1 Heliamphora pulchella
TCTCTCTCCCTTTTGGCAATCCATATTTTGCCTTTTGGAGATAAGTGTGAGAAGAAACCAAGACAAGAATACACGAATATCCGGATTGGTGCCCACTCGCCAGGATCGTCGCGTGTGTCGGGATATATGCGAGAAGATCGTTGAGTCGTCTCGAATCGTTAGAAACTTGTTCAAGTTTCATGAAGGTATATTTAACAATAAAATATCATATTATTTTATTATTTTTCATGAGAATCGCACAACATCGCTTTTTACGGTCACAACGTCGTTCTTCGAACTTTTTTCGCTGCGCGGCTCTAATATCAACATGTTCTTAAATAATCTAAACAGATATTTAAAAATATAAAACTAGTTATTACATCGATCCTATGTCCCAAAGGCTCACATTCGATTCTAGAGAAAACTTAATCTATCACGGTCAACCCCCGTGAATAAAAACTTGTACTGGCAGAACCTGGACAGCTTTAGTCTTGAAAGACAAGTTATGAAACTGGTTCAGCCTGCTCGCAAATTTTTAGGGATACAGTAGGGACCTGTGGAGTAATTATGAGTAAAACTTTTAGTAGAACACAAACACATATCAGCGGTTTTCGCAATTAAGTAAACCTTATAGTGGTATCTGCAATTATAGAAAACTAGCAGCAGTTTCTGCAATTTTTATAAAACACTAAATTACAGTTCACACCACCAAAGAATTATAATTGCACTCTGACCCATAATCACAAGACCTTTTTGCATTGAGCTCTTATTATTAAATTCTTATTATTTCTCCCTATGTTAAGATTTTCAATGCCCACCAATTTAATTTAATTACTGACAATTTAATTTAATCGGCATATTGATATTCCTTAAATCCTTTCGCTTAACTTATTTGATCACCAGATAATCAAATCCACCTGCAAGGTTTGACCCGGTCAAAACTTATGAGCTTGCTTAAAGGGATATCGTCAATCCCGATCCTTTGGGACGTGAATTCCATCAATAATTAATATTCACTATATAAATAATACTGCTATCCAACTCATCGAGAATATAGATCCATATAAGATTACACCCTCTAATGAATCAAAATAATGAATATTAAATATATGCAAATCAATAATTATTTCAGGATTAAGTACATAAGTACTATTCATAATAACCTTGGAAAGTAAATTAATTTATATAGTCAGTATAAAATTAATTACCTCAATCTGTCCCGTTCAATACACATAAAGTATACTAGCACAGAGAGTCAGAATAATAGACGACGCTATTATCTGTTCCCTGTAACCAAGACAAGCCTATTAAAACTCTGTGCTATAGTCGTACCGATGGTATGTCTATTTCCATCTAAACTGTAAACATAAAACTTATATTTTACAAGAACCTAAAATCTATTCTTCTGTGTGTAAGCTGTACTCTACATATCAGATTAAATAATGTACAAAATATCGGACATCCATACATAACATTAAAGAAATAATATACATACATTGCTCATAAAGATTCTCATAAAATAAAAAATTAATTTTATTAAAATAAAATTAATTACTAAAAACATAATTTTCAGTGCACCAACCCTAGCATCCCCTTTGATCGATTTTGCCGGGGATACATTGTATCCCCTGGGTTCGATTCAATTACCTGTAACCATAGGTGATGGTTGAATGAAACTTTCAAAGCTTCTAACGTTCCTGGTTATCGATAGCCCATCAGCATACAACGTTATACTGGGTCGAACAGCACTTAACCAATTTCGTGTAGTAACTTCCACCTATCACCTATTGGTCAAATTCCCTACTGATCAGAGAATAGGCTACTCTCGAGGTGACTAGAAGTTAGCGCGGGAGTGTTATGTTACCTAACTACGGGAATACACCACTAAGAAATCGAAGTTTGGGATGAATAGGATATTTATAGGGGAGAGCTAGCGGAGGATTTGAAGGAAACCCCATATAGATGACTCTGACAGGATGATACCACTAGAGATATGAGCTCAACTACCTGACGAGCTCAAAAAGCAGCTCAGCCAGTTCTTGTCGAAGCATAAGGAGGTCTTTGCCAGGTCACACGAAGACATGCTAGGTATTGACCCTGCCATTTTGGTCCACCGCTAAAATATAGACCTAAAATTCAAACTGATCAGGCAAAAATAGAGGATTTTTGCTCAGCAATGAAATGAGACTATCCAAGAGGAAGTATCTAAGTTAAAGGCTGTGGATTTATCAGGGGAATTAAATACCCGACATGGCTAGCCAATGTGGTAATGGTCAAGAAAGCAAACAAAAAATGGAGGATGTGTGTTGATTTCACCGACCTTAACAAAGCTTGTCCCAAGGACAGTTAGCCCCTCCCACGAATTGGTCTTCTATTGGATTCAACCGCAGGTTATGAGCTACTAAGTTTCATGGACGCATTCTCTGGCTACAACCAGATACTGATGCATGTGCCCAACCAGGAGAAGATAGCTTTCATCACCCCTTACAATTTATTTTGTTATAGAGTGATGCCGTTTGGGCTCAAAAATGCTGGAGCTACATACCAACGATTGGTCAATTCAATGTTTGAGCAACAGATTGGCAGGAATGTGGAGGTTTATGTTGATGACATGTTGGTAAAGAGGAAAAAGGCTGAACAACACCAGGGTGATCTAGAAGAAGTATTCTCAATCCTTCAACAGCACGGAATGAAGATTAACCCAGCCAAATGTGCATTTAGGGTTTTGTCTGGAAAGTTTCTGGGGTTCGTTGTCAGCCAACGGGGGATAGAAGCTAACTGGACAAGATCAGGGTGATTCAAGACATGAAACCCCCTGGGAACATCAAAGATGCGCAAAGACTAGCACGGAGAGTAGCAGCAATGAATCGTTTCGTGTCGAGAGCAACGGATAAGTGCCTACCATTCTTTAAGATTCTCAAAAAAGCCTTTATCTGGTCAGAGGAATGCCAGCAAGCCTTTTTGAACTTAAAGGAGTATTTAACTAAACCCCTACTCCTCTCAAATCCCATCTCGCATGAAGAGCTATACTTGTATCTGGCAGTGTCTGAAACGACAGTGAGCTCAGCACTGATTAGGAATGACCAAGGGTTATGAAGGCTAGTGTACTACGCCAATAGAGCTTTTCGAGGAACGGAGGGCAGGTACCTTAATATGGAGAAGTTAGCTTTTGCCCTCATGGTAACATCAAGAAAGCTTCAACTATACTTCCAAGCCTACACCATAGTACTTTTTACTGATCACCCGCTTAAGATACAGACCCTAAACAGAGATAAAAGGGCAGATCATGGCAGACTTTGTAGCGGAGTTCACTTGGGACGCTCGGCCAAGCAAAAATGACCAGGGACGGCTTAGGAAAGGAGGAAGATGAGTAGCGCAGACAAGTGAGCAGCTCACAGCCTGACCAGGGAGAGATATGGGCACTCAATATCGACGGGTTTGCACACAAAAAGGTTTGAGAAATATGATTAATCTTCACATCCCCACATAGAGACCAGATCCGTTATGCGATCTGACTTAAATTTTCGGTGACAAATAATGAGGCTAAGTACGAAGCCGTATTATGGGGGCTCAGAATGGTAAAAGCGTGCAATGTAGACTGAATCCTGATCAATACTGACTCTTAACTGGTGGTGAACCAATCAAAAGGAGCATACGAAGTAAAGGAAAGCCGGCTTAAAGAATACAAGAAGTTAGTGGAGGAATTTCTCGGGAAATTCCAACAGGTAACTCTCCTGTAGATACCACAAGAAAGCAACCTAGAGGATGACCAGTTGGCACAACTGGCATCTTCAAAGGCATTCACGGAGAAGGAAAGGGTTATTACAGAAACTACAGATCATTCTAGTGTGATTAACAGGAGCGGTGAGGAAGGAGTCATGGAGGTTAGAACCATACACTGGGCAGAGCCAATCATGCGATATCTTGAAACGGGTGAACTCTTAAAGGAGAAAAAGGAGGCCAAGAAGCTAAAATTCAGGGCAGCAAAATATATCATTTTAAATGGAACACTCTACAGAAGGGGAATTTTGACTCCCTACAAGAGGTGCGTGTAACGCCCAGATTTTGAGATAATAAAACCTGAGTAAAATTAGGAAAATACTCGAATAAAGTAAACCAATCCTTTTTTTTGGGAAACAATCCCTGAAAACAGTCAATTTATACCCCAAAAGAAAACCCAAAAATATTTAAGAAAAATCCCATTTTAAAACAATTTTCAATAAAATGCCACACAATGGAGTCTACTCGAGCAGACTTATCACCGCTCAAGCGGTGGGGTACCCGAGAGTTCACTACCTAAAAGTATGAAAAGTTTCCTGGGTGTTGGAAAATCACCCCTTTTTATCGCCCTTTGAACATGGTTTTTGATAGGCAAACTTGATAAGTAAAACATACATTTGAAGATAAAACAACTACCTTTCAACCCGAGAACGCGTAATCAAACTTCAATATCAAGGTACATCATTTAAAGATTAAAACTTTCAACCCATCAAACGAACGAAACGTCCTCACATGCATACATAACATGAATATAAGGCATTAGGACCTTACAATACAGGTGTTCTAACCCAAGATATAATAATCCAAGTACTCCAAAAGAAAAGAAGAATTACATCTTTACAATTTTATTTTCCAAAAATATGCTATTGAAGAAAGTGTAATTCTATTAGTTACTCAAAAAGGGTCCACCGACAGTCATCTTATTCCAACCTCTTCTTCTCGCTATCACCTGAAATGTTGATAAACAACATGAGCTGAAACTCGTAGGAACAAGACTAACGATGAACGTATGCATGATATGCGAGGATGGTTATGCGGGTGCAACATATAAGCTTATCCAAAACCAACATCATTTGTCCCAAATTAAATTCTCGTCACATAGTCAAGTTTTAAAGTAATAGTTGTAGTTCAATGCTCCATAGTTAAAGTTAAATTAACTATTTCCAAACTAACCCACTGCATTCTTATATTACACCATTTTACCCATTCATCCAATTAAGGTTTACCAACACAATTTATTCATCATTTCAATCAAGTACCAAAGTCAGGCGGCGCCTATAGACTCAGGCGTGTTTATCACCACTAGGCTACGCGAGGCCTGAAGAATAAATATCCATTCTATAACCTGATACAGAGAGCACACATTTTAGGTTTCCCTTGAAAACATCGATGGGTGGGCGGCCCAAGAGCTCGCTTTTACGAGAATTAACCCGAAGAAAGGGCCTACCTTACATTGCGCAAGTTTCTGGTCTTTCACCGAAGAGCAATTCGTACCCAAACTTAATCATTCAATTCAATCACATGGTACTTTAATTATTTTATTTCATTTACAACCAAAATGAATCCAACTGTCGACCCGATTCCTCTCGCTAAAAACCATATCACTACGGTTCAAAACCTAACAACCATATGTGTCTTCCTATTTACACTAAAAACCCCAATTTTAACACCCGACTTTTCCATGTGCTACATAAACTCATGGAACGTATATCCAATAGGTTATTACAACCCTCAATTTAGCCAAGAGTCACATCAAATTTAACGTATGGGTCCTTTAGCCCTAATACCCCCAATTTTAATAATTTTACCTCAAATCCAGACCCTACCCCACCATTTTTCAAATCCAATCGTATCTCACAACAACGTAAAGATAGAATCATGTTAAATGGTTCATAGATCTAAGATTTAACCTTCATTAACATAAACCCTAACCTAGGGTTTCGAAAATACCATTTTCATGCTTTTACGTTCATAAAATCGAAAATACAACGTATATCATATAGATATTTAAGGATAGTCATGGATCCTACCTTCGTGATGATTGATGCACAAGAGAAACCCCTAAACAAGCTCCAACCACAAGAATCTCCAACCGAATGGTGAGAATGGAGCCTCCAACGCCAAGATCGAGCCTCCAATGGGTATTTTACCGGGAGAAAAGCAAGGAATCACTCCAAGAGGTGCAAGGAGAGGCTCAAAGGGGTGCCAAGAGGTGTTCTAGGGCATAGAACATTAGTTTGGAGAGGGAGAGAGAGATGGAAAGAATGAAGATGAAATGTTAAAATCCATAACTTATAAGTTGTACGCCAACAGTCCGCTTAAGCGGACCCTCTACCGCTCGAGCATGCCACCTGTTTGCTCGAGCGGTCTACCCTCCACTCGAGCGGTCACACTAGGTTAAAAACTCAAACCAAGGACGCCACAACCAAACCAAAACATAAGGCAAAGACCTCATAACAACGTTCTCATGCATTAGCCAACATTTAACCACGGTTAGCAAACATATACATGCTCAATTTTTAATTCTTATGCATGATCTACACATTTAACCATTCCCACAGAGCGTAACATACTCATTTTCGTTAATACCAGAAACTAACAAGGGACCGGGTCCCTTCAACCTCCCCCATTTAGGAGCTTTCATTCCTGAAATTACACATGCATCAAGAACTAAACTACTCGGGGTAGTTTCTGCGAACTTTCGACTCCTGCTCTCACGTGGCTTCTTCAACGCTGTGATGGAGCCATGCACCTTCACATACTGCATGGTTCTCCCTCGTAAGACTTGTTCTTTGGCATCAAGGATTCTCACCGCTCTCTCCTCGTAGGTAACATCATCCTCTACCCTCAACTCCATCCAATCTAAAACATGAGAAGGGTCCGGCTCATACTAACGCAGCATAGATACATGAACAATGTTGTGCACAGAAGATAACTGTGGTGGCATGACCAGGCGATAGGCTACCTCTCCAACCTTATCAAGGATCTCAAACGGCCCAATGAAACGCGGTGATAACTTTCAACTCTTACCAAATCTCATTAAACCCTTTCATTGTAAGACCTTCAAGAACACGTGGTCTCCTACCTCGAACGCTAACGGTCTCCTCCTCTTATTTGTATAACTCTTTTGACAGTTTTGGGCAGCCACTAAATGCATACGGATCACGATGAACTTTTTTGTGCTTTCACGCACAAGCCCAGGCCCTAACACGGCTCTCACCAACGTTAGTCCAACAAACGGGTGACCTGCAAGGTCTACCATATAATGCTCGACTGATAATTGTTGTTGTAAGCAAATTCTACCAACGACAAATAATCCTCTCATGACCCCCAAAAGTCTAAAACACACGCTCGCAACATATCCTCGAGTATCTGAATTGTGCGTTCCGACTGAAAATCCATATGGGGATGAAAAGTAGTACTAAGAAGTAGGCTCGTCCCCATAACTGATTGCAAACTCTGCAAAAAAACGTGACGTGAAACGAGGATCTCGGTCGAAAACTATGGAAACCGACAATCCGTGGAGTCTAACAATCTCTCTCACATAAAGCTTGCTAAGCTTATCACCCATTTCTATTATGTGAATAGGTAGGAAATGTGCTGACTTGGTCAATCTGTCCACCACAACACAAACGGCGTCATGCCTCCTTGGCGACCTCGAAAGGCCCGAAACAAAATCCATGGTAATATTCTCCCATTTCCATTATAACACTGACAACGGCTACAACTGACCCGTTGGCTTCTAATGCTCTGCCTTCACTTGCTGGCAAGGCAACGCGAAACGAAAAGCGCAACGCCTTTTTTTATACCCCTTCACCAAAACTACGTACGTACATCATGATACATCTTGGTTCCACTCGGATGCACCGCTAAGCGTGAGTGATGAAACTCACAAAGCACGTCTCCACGACACGCTTCCGGTACAAAGATTCTTCCTGTAAATCTCAAACTCTGATGAGAGTGGATAACCCACTCCTTGGAATCCTCGTCACTCAAGACTCGCTCCCAAAACATCAAACTCTCTACATCCGACCGTTGTGCCTCAACAACGCAGTGAACAAGGGTAGGATGAGAAACCACTGTGAATAAGGTAACACACTCACCGAACTTTCCCAAATGAAGGTCATACTCTTCGACCTCCCCAAGCATAATCCACTCCCAAATGGCCAGCGAGCTAACGTGCTCAAAAACTTCTGACTAAGGGCGTCAGCCACCACATTGGCCTTGCCCGGATGATACTGTAGATCGAAATCATAATCTCCTGAGAACTCCATCCATCTCCTCTGGCACAAATTTAGATCCTTCTGTAAAAATAAGTACTTCAAACTCTTATGGTCCGAGAACACTTCGAAGCGTTCTCCATAGAGGTAGTATCTCCAGGTCTTTAGCGCGAAGACCATTGTTGCGAGTTCTAGATCATGTGTAGGGTAGTTCTTCTCATGAACCTTCAACTGCCTCGATCAATAGGCCACCACCTTACTCAGTTGCATTAACACGCAACCCAATCCCTTGTGTGACGCATCACAATAAACAGCATAGTCAAGTCCTCTCTGGTACAATCAGAATAGGAGCACTAGTCAACCTCGTCTTCAATGTCTAAAAGGTGAGCCCACAACATTCGTTCCACACTAACGATTCCCTTCTGTATAAAGCGTGTCATAGGCGCTATAAGCCTAGAGAAGTCTTTCACAAACCGACGGTAGTAACCTGCTAACCCCAAGAAACTCCAAATCTCGAATACATTTTTTAGTCTCGCCCATTCCATCACGGCTTCGATCTTGGACAAATCCACTGCCACTCTATCCTCCGAAACTACATATCCCAAAAACTTCACCTTGGACAATCAAAACTCAAACTTGTCATGCTTGGCATATAATCGATGTTCCTATAACAATTGTAAGGCAATTCGAAGATGCTCCTCATACTCCTCTTTCGATGATGAGTAAATCAAGATGTCGTCCACGAACACCACCATAATTTGATCAAGGTAAAGGTAAAATATATGATTTATAAGGTCCATGAACGTCGCCGGTGTGTTAGTTAGTGCAAAAGGCATGGCTAAAAACTCAAAATACCCATAACGGGTACAAAAGGCCATCTTCAGACTGTCTTCCTCCTTGACCCGCAACAAATGATAACCCGATCTTAAGTCAATCTTTGAAAAATAACATGAACCTTTTAATTGGTCAAACAAGTCGTCGATACGAAGAGATGGGGTACTTGTTTTTAATGGTCACGTGGTTCAACTTATGATAATCAATTTAAAGACACAATAACCCATCCTTCTTCTTTGCAAACAATGCTGGAGCTCCCTAAGGAGACACACTAGGATAGATGAACCCCTTGTCTAACAACTCCTAGACCAGCACCTTCAACACTATCAACTCAGTCAGTGCAAAATGATATAAAGGCATAGAAATAGGGGTGGTCCTTGGAATGAGGTAACTGGAAAACTCAACTTCTCGCCGTGGCAAAAGCTTAAACAAGTTACCCGAAAACACGTCTGGAAACTCACAGACAACAGGAGGAAATTCTCCTCGAGTAGAATCAATCTCACTCACCGACAAGGTAGAGAAAAGGAGGTTAAGGCTGTCATGGCTCCGCGATCTAGGAGATCTAGTCGCTAAACCGTTGCCCTGGTCACCCACAAAATAAAAAGAATCTCCCTCCGGTGTGCAAATAAACACTCGTCGTTGGCCACAATCAATGAAGGCGCAAAAAGTGGTCAACCAATCCATCCCCATGATGATATCGAATGAGATCATATCGAGCATGATGAAATCAAATGCTAAGTGGTGGCCAGCAATCCCCATCTCGCAGGCTCTACAAATGTGTCTTAACACGGTAGTTTCACCCATCAGTGTCTCTACACATAAGGCACTACCCAACACGTCTACCACTTCCCAATGCAGATGTGAATGCGGATGAGATGAAAGAATGTGATGCTCCGATGTCAATGAAACCACTAGCCCTTGAATGGTACACTAAGAAGGTACCATGGATGATTGAAGGATTAGCTGCGGTGTCTGGCACGGCAGGTGCCACTGACGTACTGGGCTCCACGAGAGGATACACTCGCCCCTGGTTCCCTTGATTCTGTTAACTGCTGCCTTTGACCCCCGGCTGCCTCACTGACTGAGCTAAGGCAGCTCCTCTTGTTGTCCTTATTAACTGCACCCCTGAATGCTGCTGTGACTAGCCGTAACCCTATCGTCCCTGTGATGCCTGTCCCTGATGTGCTCTAGTAGCACCTTGAGCACTCCCTCCATGAGGGTAATCTTGTCGTCGGTGACCCATCTAGCCACACTAAAAACATGAAAACGGGAACCTCCCTTGAGTCTGACTCTGGTGCTGCTGCTACGGCTGCTATCTTCTTTGTGTACAGTCCCTAGCATAGTTCCCTGGTTGCTTGTACATGTAACATACCATCTCTCAACGTTCGGAATGCCAAGATAAACCCATAGATGGTGCGGGTGCCGACTGAAGCTTAGGCTGAGTTCCCCTGGGATAAGAACTCGATCCACTTGATTTTTGCCACTTCACCTAGCACCCTTCAGACTGAGCATCGAAAGCTCCCTTATGCGATTTGCTCTCTCTAATCTCGCGGCCCTCTGCCATTACATTCTCTACTTGGATAGCGACTTTCACGATCTCGGTGTATACCCAAAAACCCAACGCTACAATCCTATGTTTGATCGAAGGTCGAAGACCCCTTTTAAATCGCTTGATGTGCAACTCCTCCGTTGGCACCATCTCAGGTGCAAACCGCGACAAATTCGTGAACTTGGCCTCATACTGGACCATAATAAAATTCCCCTGAATAAGGGAGAGAAACTCCTCCCAATACATATCTCTTAACGAACACAAAAAGTACTTTTCCAAGAAGACCCTAGTAAAAGCGGTCCACGTCCCATCTACGGTGGTCTTAGCAAACTTCCACCACTCTCTCGCATCCTCCCGAAGTTGGAATGCCGCCAACCTAACAAGAAATTCATCCTTCCCAATCTCTAGGGTGTCTAAGATAGTCGTGGTCACTTTCAACCACTCGGTAGAAACATTGGGGTTCGGCTCCCCAGAGAAGGTTAGAGGGTCGAACTGCCAAAATTCTCTCATTTCCATAGAGGCCCTTAGCTCGGGAGCCCTTGCTCTAGCCCTAGTCGCCTAAGCCATCGCTCACATCATAGCCAGCATCTCCTGAACAACATCAATACCGCTCACTTGTTCTTGCGGGGCATAAACATTCCCTTCTTCCGAAACCTGAGCATATGTATGACCTTGGCCACGGTCTCGGCCCCTACCACGTCTCGGCAACATCACTATAAGAATAAAAAGGGGCAAGGAGAGATATCAAAAATAAAGCTTACAACCACTCATCTCTCACGGATTGCACCGTTCCTTAATGAGATACTGCTCAACACATCATCTCATCAACACCTCTTATGCAACACATAACGAGGAGAACTAACCGAAATGACACGTCTCTTTGAGTAACTCGCTTGGATTTCTGATTAGAGTGGATGTCGGCCAAATGCATTTCTAGTTCAAACCCCAAACTAGTCGACTGGTCACCTAAGGGCCTGACACATCATCCTAAGAGTCCAACCTCTATGCCCAAATACCAGAGCATGCAAATGTGAAGTTATACTCAAGATATTTCATGCTAGCACACCAAGCCATAAATGTCACACGTCAATCCAAACTCTCATGCAATGGATCAACCAATCCCACGGTTCCTAGGTATTCGAAACCTAGCTTTGATACCAATCTGTAACACCTCGATTTCGAGATAATAAAACCCAATTAAAATTTAAAAAAATACTCGAATAAAGGAAACCAATCCCTTTTTTTTAAACAACCACTGAAAATAGTCAATTTATACCCCAAAGGATAACCCAAAAATATTTAAGAAAAACCATGTTCTAAAATAATTTTCAATAAAATGCCACCCAGCGGAGTCCGCTCAAGCAGACTCCTCACTGCTCGAGCGGTGGGGTACCCGAGAGTTCACTACCCAAAAGTTCTGAAAATTTTTTTGGGTGTCAAAAAATCCCCCCTTTGAACATGGTTTTTGCTAAGCAAACTTGAGAAGTAAAACATACATTTAAGGATAAAACAACCACCTTTCAACCTGAGAACCTGTAATCAAACTTCAATATCAAGATACATCATTTAAAGATTAAAACTTTCAACCCATCAAATTAATGAAATGTCCTCACATGTATACATAACATGAATATACGGCCTTAGGGCCTTATAATACGGGTGTTCTAACCCAAGATACAATAATCCAAGTACTCCAAAAGAAAAGAAGAATTACATCTTTACAATTTTATTTCCCAAAAATATGCTATCAAAGAAAGTGCAATTCTATCAGTTACTCAAAAAAGTCCAATGACTGTCATCTTACTTCAGCCTCTTCTTCTCGCTATCACCTGAAATGTTGTTAAATAACATGAGCCAAAGCTCGTACGAACAAGACTAACGATGAACGTATGCATGACATGCGGGTATGGTTATGCGGGTGCAACATATAAGTTTATCCAAAACCAACATCATTTGTCCCAAATCAAATTCCAGTCACATAGCCGAGTTTTCAAGAAATAGTTGTAGTTCAATGCTCCGTAGTTAAAGTTAAATTAACCATTTCCAAACCAACCCAACCTATTCCTATATTCCACCATTTTACCCATTTATCCAATTAAGGTTTACCAACCCAATTTATTCATCAATTCAATTAAGTATCAAAGCCGTAGGCGCCTATAGACTCAGGCGTATTTATCGCCATCGGACCACGGAAGGCCCAAGGATTAAATACCCATTCTATAGCTTGACAGAGAGAGCACACATTTTTGATTTTTCTAAAAAACATCGATGAGTGGGCCGCCCAAGATCACGTTTATATGGAGATTAACTCGAAAGAAGGGTCTACCTTACATTGTGCAAGTTTTCAGTCTTTCACCGAGGTGCAACTCGTGCCTAAACTTAATCATTCAATTCAATCAAACGATACTTTAATTATTTCATTTGACTAACAACAAAAAGGAGTCCAACCGTCAACCCAGTTCTTTTTGCCAAAACCCATATCACTATGGTTTGAAACCCAACCGCCACATGTGTCTTCCGATTTTACACTAAAACTCTAATTTTAACACCCGACATTGCCATGTACCACATAAACTCCAGGAACATATGTGCAATAGGTTATTACAACCCTCAATTTAGCCAAGAGTGACATCAATTTCAACATATGGGTCCCTTAGCCCCAAACCCCCCAATTTTCATAGTTTTACCTCAAATCCAAACCCTACGCCACCAATTTTCAAATCCAATCGTATCCCACTACAAAATAAAAATAAAATCATGTTAAATCGTCTATAGATCTAATACCTAACTTTCATTAACATCAAACCCTAACCTAGGGCCTCGAAAACACCATTTTCACGCTTTTATGTTCATAAAATCAAAAATACAACACATATCATATAGATATTTAAGGATAGTCATAGATCCTACCTTTGTGATGATAGTTCCACAAGAGAAACCCCCAAACAAGCTCTAACCACAAGAATCTCCAACCAAAGAGTTAGAAGGGAGCCTCTAACGCCAAAATCGAGCCTCTAACGAGTATTCCACTAGGAGAAAAGCAAGGAATCACTCCAAGAGGTGCAAGGAGAGGCACAAAAGGGGTGATAAGTGGTGTTCTAGGGCTTAGAACATTAGTTTAGAGAGAGAGAGAGAGATGGAAAGAATGAAGAGGAAATGTTAAAACCCATAACTTATAAGCTGTAGGCCGACAGTCTGCTCAAGCGGACCCTCCACCGCTCGGGCGGACCCTCCACCGCTCGGGCGGCCCCAAAGCCCAGAAGCTTTCTGCCACCTGTTCGCTCGAGCGGTCTACCCTCCACTCGAGCGGTCACACTAGGTTAAAAACCCAAACTAAGGACGTCACAACCGAACCAAAACATAAGCCAAACACTTCACAACAACGTTCTCATGCATTACCGAACATTTAACCATGCTTAGCTAACATATACCGGCTCAAGTTTTAATTCTTACGCATGATCTACGCATTTAATCATTCTCACCAAACGTAACATACTCGTTTTCTTTAATACTAGAAACTAAGATAGGATCGGGTCCCTACAGTGTGTATCCAAAGAAGAGGCTCAGTATATACTCCAAGAAGTCCATGAAGGAGTCTGTGAAAATCATGCAGGAGTAAGGTCATTAGCAGAAAAGATTGTCTGAGTGGGATATTATTGGCCAACTTTGTTGATAGACATAAGTGTTTGTAGGAAAATGTGAGAAGTGCTAATTGTAACACCCCAATACAAACTCTAATTGTAGCAACCCGATTTATAATGACTAGTGTAGCGATCCAACCCAAATTCTAGCATTAGCGATGGTTAGTTGACAAGATCTTAGGTCGCTAGAAGGATGGTAACACTAACTCGGCCCAAAAATTCTAATTCGATCCGCAAATCCTAAAGAGATCTAATGCTCAGAGGCAAAACCCTAATACTCGGAGAAGACTCCTAATATCCTAAATTAAGTAAATAACATGAAATATTAGATTAAAAATTAAAAATTCTCATAATTATGGTAAAATGACCATTTTGCCCCTAGTACAGCAAAAAGTCTTCAAAATCTAAAATTGGACCCATGGACACCCTAAATCAGATATTTAAATACAATTAAGTAATAAAAGATAAAATAACATCAAAAAATAACAAAAATGCCCTTAGTGGCCGGCCACATTGGAGTTTGTGCCCAAAAAGTGACTTTTTTGCCTTTTTAAGCTAAAAATGAGAAAACGTTGTATAAATTAAGCATTATTATGACCCAAAATATTTTATACAATTAATATACATAATAATATAATAATATGGGTCGACAAAAGTAAATAAATTATTATTTAAGTCATACACAATAAATAAGTCAAAAAGTCAATTCTTGTCAAGCTAGCATAAATCGACTTAAAAGCATACACCTATTTAATTAATTGCTAAAAAAATTATGATAATTCATAAAAAGACTAAATTAATTATAAACACATTAATATAATAGGTTTTAGAAGGCAAAGATACCAAAAATATATATAAAATTAATATTTTATACATTTTCTTGTACAAAATGGTACCAAAACACAATTTAAACCTTATATTAATGCAAAATCAGTATTTGGCTGCCCCAAACCTATCATGAATGAATTCCCACCTGCCAAATCTGAAACCAAATTTCTTAAAAAGACCATGGCCACCCCATGCAACCAATGAGAATTTAAAAAAAAAATTAGCTTACACATTAATAATTGTTTTCACTACTAAATGTTTTCTATAAAATCAAGACCTAAACCCACACTCTCCTCTTCATATTTTCATGCAACATAGTGAGGGAGAGGGTCCAGAAAATCAAGAAGAAGAAAGAAGAAGAAAGGAGAAAAATCAAAAAGAAAGAGTCCAAGGAAGTCTAGAGGAGCCTTAAAAGCTAAGTCCTAGCCATCCTTCTTCCTTTAGATCTTCAAAACAAGTAAGTAAATCCCCTAAAACCTTCTGATATTCTCCCATAAGATAGCCATCAATCCATCTCTATAATCAACCCTAAAGATAAGAAACAAATATTAGCTCAAAAAGGCGTCGTAGGTGTGAATAGTGGACTGTTAGTGTAAAATTGAGCTTTACATGTGCTTGCATGTGTATATTTTTTAGTTTTATGACTTTTATATGTTTTGGAGTTTTGGTTTGAAAGAGTTTGACATGCATGCAAAGAAAATACGTAAAAAAATTAACATAACATGAGCTAAGCCATTAAAACCATAAATAACCTGATTTTCTGGACATGCAAACAATCTACCATCAACTTTAAAACATCACAACTAATTGTAAAAATGTGATATTAAAGTGATTTTTATGTCCAAACCTATATTTTTGAGTCCTCTTTCTTAAAAAATTGGTTTGAAGTGATTTCGTTGGGTAGAACTCCAGATATATCATTTTTTCCAAGTTAGATCTTGACCACTTTGAGTTGCAGACATAAAAAATCCAAATTTAAAGTAAGAACTGAGCTTGGGTCAAAACATAGAACTTGTAGAGAATATGTTTATCTTGCATTCCACCAAAACTGAGCTAAAAATATGAAATCTTGATTGGTGAAAACCTTTCCCAAAGTCACTGTTGTATTTTAGTGACTGATAGAGCTCTCTGTCACATCTTTTTGTGAGACCAAAAACCTATGTTTTTAGTAAACAAATCCAAAAGTGGTAAACATAAAAGTTGTAAGAAATATTTTTATCTAATTGGTGTGCCAAAATCAGAAATTAAATCTATGTCTAGGTATTTCAAAACACTGTTATAACTTTAAAATTGGTACTTGAACAATTACCTAAAATTTGGCTAAGTGTATGAGTGGTGTGTTACTTTATGAAACTTGAACATATGGACTTTAAATGATTTATGTGAGTGATTGGTGTATGAAATTAACAATTTGATGATTAGAAACCATGCCGATAGGTTGGAACCAAATCACATGAATTGTAGATTATGCTTCGTATATTTGTACTTTATGCTTTAGTGAGTTGTACCTTGTGCTATACTTGATGTTATGCTATTATCAATTGTACACGAGAAGCATATTGCACATCATGAGCATTCCTACATTTACATCTTGGGTTATCGGAATCCTTTTCGTATCTATCATGGTGGGTTGGGTTATATTGAAATTATTCCTTTCTCGGCTCCCAGCTTAGGGCGTCCCTGGTCGCCATTTTTGTAACTATTTTGGGATATATTCCCTCTGAGCACCCTGGGTGTGTCACCTGTGTTCAAAAGAAAGATTTGTTATTTATGAATACTGTTGGGCACCATGGGTTCATCACTGGCACTCTAGGTTTGGTAATTTAGACTTTGGATTGATCCTAAGCGAGCATCCTAGTTTTAATGTGGGTAACCCTATAAAGTCCCATCACGGTATTGACAATAAGTTCCTAAGGCGGTAATAATATAAAGTTCCATCACTGCATTGACAATAAGTCCTTGAGACGGCAATAACATAAAGTCACATCACGGCAATGACAATAAGTCCCTGAGGCGGCAATGACAACAAGTCCCATCACGGCGATGACAATAAGTCCCTAAAGTGGCAATGACAACAAATCACATCATGGCGATGACAATAAGTACCTGAGGTGGCAATGACAACAAGTCCCAACAAGTAATAGAAATAAGCCCTAAAGTGGAACTACTATTTTTATTTCTGGATACAAGTCGGGTTGGACATCTGCATTGCATTCATCTGCATCACGCACTCATGCAATTGTTCTTATATATATGCTTACCCTATTAAAAAGGTAAAATTCTCTGTCTCTTTGGCCTTAAATTGTATTGGGTATTATACGATATGTATTGTAGGATATTTTGT
Organism: Heliamphora pulchella; assembly: GCA_032270985.1. Classification (NCBI taxonomy): domain Eukaryota; kingdom Viridiplantae; phylum Streptophyta; class Magnoliopsida; order Ericales; family Sarraceniaceae; genus Heliamphora; species Heliamphora pulchella. The sequence goes on from JAULJZ010169391.1 coordinate 17,176, forward strand.
TGTGAGTTTGTTAGATGGTTTAAGGAATTTGCTTATGGGCTTTAGCTCGTGGCATTCGTGCCACAGGAGAGTGTGATGAGTTCTTTGAGAAAGTCGCCCCCGAAGAAGAAGACAAGATTGAAGAACGGAGTGAGGGGCAGGAGCCAGCGGACCCCGACAATGCTAGCTAAAGAATTGAGTTTTTACCTTTTGTTCTTTTTTTGTTCGATTTCCACGAGCGTATTGTAAATTTCTGTTGAATTCGTTGGAGAAACTGTAATCATTATGTACTTTTAATCAGATTCAAACTCTTAATGATGTACTATTTATGATATTTAAATATGAATGAATAGCTAGAATATTCCCCTTAACTATACTTATGTATGTCCCGACGTTCCCAGAGGACGGGGCGTCACACCAACGTTTTGCGAATATGATAAGGCAGCCACCCGCTGAGATGACGGTGCTGGCCAGCCCATGGCCATTCGCACAGTGGGGGCTAGAACTGGTAAGCCTGTTACCCATGTCAAAGAGACAAATAAAGCTCCTGTTGGTGGCGATTAATTACTTTACTAAGTGGGTAGAAGCAGAGCCGTTGGCAAAGATAACAGAGGCAAATAGTATTCAATTCATATGGAAAACTATTGTATGTCGATACGATATCCCTAGGTCTCTAGTCACTGACAATGGTAAGCAGTTTGACAATTGTAAGTTCAGGGGGTTTTGCGAAGAACTTGGCATACAGTTAAACTTTGCCTCTCTGACACACTCCCAATCCAATGGTCAGGTAGAAGTTACGAACAGAACACTGCTCAAGATCACCAAGACCAAGCTTGATCACTCAAAGGGTTTCTGGTTGGAGGAGCTTCCCAATGTGTTATGGGCTTATCGAACTACAGTTCACACACTAACAGGAGAAACTCCATACATCCTTACTTTCGGGCATGAGGCAGTAATTTCAGTAGAGATTGGGCTGACCAGTACTAGGGTGGAGTATTTTAATCTAGACATGAATGACCAAGAGCTCAGAGCACAGCTTGATTTTCTAGATGAGGTCAGGGATGGAGCGGCTGTAAAAAATGCAGTATATCAAGAATAAGCAAGGAAATACTACAACCCTCATGTAAAGGAGAGGAAGTTTAGCCCAGGCAATCTGATGCTTAGAAGAATATTCATGAACACCAAGAACCCATTAGAGGGGAAATTAGAAGCCAACTAGGAAGGACCCTATGTAGTGAAGCTCAGGTGCGGCAAAGGAACTTACAAGCTACAAACAATGGAAGGAAAGGAATTGGTCCATCCATGAATACTGAACATCTGAAGAGGTATTATCCATAAATGATAGTGAAAATTTTGTTAACAGATGATAACTAAATAGTGACTTTTGATTAAATAAGAATTGTACAAGCATACTCCATTTTTGAATGAATATCGAAGTTTCATTTTTTATTCCAATAATGTTATTGAGTTTGATCATGAGTAAGCTGAGCAGATCACAAAATGATCAGCCATCGACTATCGAAGCCTAGACCTAAGGGTCAAAGGGCTTAGCAGATCACAAGATGATCAGCCATCTATTACACGGGCCTAGACCTAAGGGTCAAAGGGCTGAGCAGATCATAAGATGATCAGCCATTAACTATGGGAGTCTAGACCTAAGGGTCAAAGGGCTGAGTAGATCACAAGATGATCATTCATCGACTATAGGAGCCTGGACCTAAGAGTTAAAGGGCTAAGCAGATCACAAGATGATGAACCATCTACTACACTGGCCTGGACCTAAGGGTCAAAGGGCTGAGCAAATCATAAGATGATCAACCATCGATTACGGAAGCCTAAACCTAAGGGTTAAAGGGCTGAGCAGATCACAACATAATTAACCATCAACTACTGGAGCCTAGACCTAAGGGTCAAAGGGCAGAGCTGATCATAAGATAATCAGCCATCAACTAAGGGAGCCTAGACCTAAGGTTCAAAGGGTTGAGCAGATCATAAGATGATCAATGATCGACTATGGGAGCCTAAACTTAAGGGTCAAAGGGCTGAGAAGATCGTAAGATGATCAACTATCAGCTGCATGGGCTTATACCTAAGGGTCAAAGGGAGCCTAGAGTTAAGGGTCAAAGGGCTGAGCAGAACATAAGATGATTAGCCATCGACTACGGGAGCCTGGACCTAAGGATCAAAGGTATGAGCAAATCATAAGATGATCAACTATTAACAACACGGGCCTGGACATAATGGTCAAAGGGCTGAGTAGATCATAAGATGATCAACCATCGATTAACTACAAAGGCCTAGACCTAAGGGTTAAAGGATTTAGATGGTCAAAGGATGATCAGACTTAAATTAGGGGAATATAGGCCCCAAATGGCTAAGGAGCCAAGCAGTCTGCAGTCTGATCACCCACTGGCGGATGGAAGCTTACACTTTAAGTGCTAGGGGACTGAGCAAACCATAGAAGAATCAACGGTCAAGAGTGAAATGCCAAAGTTTAAGAGTAAAAATGACGCACAGATTGTAATAAAAAGCACTTGACCATCATGATGAGCAAGTGAACAAGCAACATGAATACATATGAGTAAGAACAAAGTAACCAGGAATAGTGAAAATTCAAAACACAAGTAGTATTAGCAAAATGTGGCAAACAACCACCCTCAAACCATTAATACTTCACATTTCAAAGCATCAAAAAATAGAGTTGTAGTTAAAGTTTCAAAGGGATATGTTCAAAAGAAGAAGAGCATAGTGTTCAAGAAATCTCAAAAAGCAAGTAATCAAGTGTCAAAAAGGTGCATGTCATAAAGAAGTGCAACATCGCGAAGGCTTAAGGGTCAACATGACCGGACTAGATCTCTTCCCCAGCGTCGTCCTCAATTAGTGAGTTAATCAGAGAAGTGTCGTCTTCATCCGCCTTGATCATAGAGAAGTCATGGCCAAGAAAGGTATTCTGGGCTAAGGGCTGAAAAGCCTCAAAGCCATTGTCATATTGCTCAACCAGTTGAATCTTTACCTCTAAGGACTCCATGTGCTCGGCAATCTGACCAGCCACGAACATCTTCATGTCTTTCGAATTTTTGAAATCTTCCATTGCAGATGCTTTCTCAATTGCGACAAATTTAGCTAAGGTGTTGTACTTGGATTGAAGGTCACGAAGGTGGCCCTACTGCACACCCATCTCAGCTAAGGCCTCCCTCTTTGCCTGGATTAGACCATCGATCAAATCTCTAGCCTTCTGAAAGTCGGCCTTGAGACATGTGTTCTCTTCCTTCAAGGTGATGATACTCTGACCAGTGGGAAGCAGCTTCTTCTTCGAGGCTTGAAAAGACAAAAAGTATTGTTGCATCCTTAGCGTAGCATGATGTCCCAGCGCAATCGCCTATTTTTTTTATAAAAAAATATTCAAAAGAAAGGAAAAGAGAAAAGCAAATGATACATTTCAACCCATAGGAGAGATGAAATAGTTAAATGACCTTCATAGCCTCTTGATGAAATTGATCGGCAATAGCGTTTACGGACAAAGCGAGCATAGCTTTCTTATCGATAACGGGTATAAAACCCTCTATCAGCTTCAATCCTGAATCCCCCTCAATAAAAATAGAGAACGAGGCAGCATCAGTGGAGCATTTCTAAGCAGAGGGGGTGTGCATGATCGCTTCCTTTCCCTTGTACTGGTCAGCTAATGGGATCTTGTCCGGTTCATCTAATATCGTCTGCTGGTTAACGAGCTCTTCTCCATGCTTTTCTCACTGGCAGTTAGAACAGTTTTTGTCAATTTTTCTCTAAGAGTAAATTCCTTGAATGTGGACACATCGAGATCTTTGGGCAAGGTCTTGTGTTTGGAAGTAGAGGATTTTGGCCTCTTTGGAGGAGGAGTTGATGAGCTGCTAGTACCCTGAGCAACCTTTTTTTCTTTCAACTCTTTCAGTTTCTTCTGGACTTCCTTGTCTACATGACTCATTTTTCTTACACACAAGAACACCGACAGGTCAGCAGCAACACATGCAAGTACAATAGAAAATAAAAGGATGAGACACAAGCTAAAAAAATCACCTTCCCTCTCAGAAACCTCCTTAGCCTCTTCATTACGAAATAATGTTAAGGCAGCAAAGGAAGGTTCAGGGACCAAGAGATACTCACTTAAACTATCCGTCGTAACTATGGTCGACCAACTTCTATCCTCAAAAAGACTGGGCTATCTTAATTCTTTCTTTCTCTTCCTTAGAGATGTCAAGATTTCTTGCGCAACCTAAATAGATACACTAAGAGAATATAAACTAGGGAGAAACCAGGAGAAGACAAGAAGAGAAAGGAATCGGAGTTAAAAGAACGTATTGACCATCTTTGGGCAAATTGGCTCAGATTCTCTATATTCGAGGGGTCGACTCATTTATCTCTTCCCAAGGCTGGAATTCCCAGCCTTCCCCAGAGATGAAAAGGTAGCAGCTCTTCCAGCCTTTGTTTGTTGTCAGTAGAACAGTGATGAGACCCCGTTTGTCATGGGCTTGAAAATCCACATAACTAGAAAATTATTCTATTAGCTTGTAGCACTAGAAAAATTCAGGGGGAGTCAAGCTATGGAGCTCATCAAAAGTAACTTGCCATAGTATCATGCTTCCAAAGAAGATCCTCCAAGTGTTGGGGACCAGTGGACCTGGAGCGATCCCCAAAATGTGAAGAAGTTCTCTCGCTAAGGGAGGGAAGGGAAGCCGAAGACCTACTTGAAGGGCTCCTTCAAAGATATATATCTCACCTGGGAGATCTTAGTAGGCTCTTTCGTCTTGAGAAGGAGCCCACATATTAACACGGCTTGGAATTTGGAATTGAAGTCGGAGTCAACCCAGATCTAGAGACTCAATGGTGGAAGGGATCCCCTCAACGGTGAATGAGAAATGAAAATGCCCTACGATTATGTGTGGACGTTGACGAAGGGCCTCCTAGTGCATATGCTCAGAAGTAACCACTTCTAGTGAAGCAAGTTTAGCTTCACTTAGAGGGGGAGGAGTAGGCAGAGGGTGAGATGAAGTTGTAAGGTCAGAGCGATGAGAGCGTTTACGAATAAACCTTTCTTTCGAGGCTTTCATAGAAGAACTTTCATCCCTCAAAGAGAAAAAGGGAATAGGAATGTGCAAAGGTAAGAAGGTCAGAGGCTCAGGGCAAGGTATACCAATATTTGGAGAGGGTTGCCTTCTTGAGAAAAAAATGGCTATTGGTATGGCGTCTGAATTGGAAGATGATTCTTCCCTGTTTGAGGGTTTGGCTAAACAACTATGGGTGATTTCAAGATAGGAAGATTGCACTTCCCCGTCAAAGTCACCAGACCTGATGGTCTTATTCCTACCTGCAAACATGAAAACGTACGAAGAAAATATTAGGAGTTCTTAAAGGCTTAAAAGAACTCAGGTAAGGGGAGGTACCCAATTATAAACCCTAGTTTCAGTTTGAAGTTCTAATAACACCAGAAATTGGGTGAAATATAGTGTGACGAATTGATTTTACACACCTAAAATGAAATTAGAAAGGATTTAGGGAAGAAAAGGGTATCTACTGTCAATTTTGGAACTAAGGGAGGCTACTAGCGGCAATGGGAACCCACAGAGTCTGAAAACCTCTTTCAATGAATCTTCTTCGAGTAAGGGGTGTTTCGTTTACAGAATGAACACTGCTAGAAATTTGAAAGGACAATATGGGCACCCAATAGTTTCAAAGTTGAGGATTAATTGACGTGCATGCCAATCTACGGTTAAAAGCGAAAGGCATTATGGCAGCGATGCAACTCGCGTGCATTGTCACGCGCGACTCATGGACTTTATAGCTGGCCCTTGGGAATTGCCACAGAGCCGCATTATTTCTTGGGAACCTCCAATATAGCCTTTGTTTGGCGGCTGCAGGGAATAAGCAGTTAATGCGCTAGTACAGGTGGTTCGCCGTCATAGGGATCTGAAAGGTCATTGCCTAATCCTCTTGGAATATTGGTATTTTTGGTCAGCTACAAGAAATGTTAACTAGGAATAGGGGCTACTGATGGGGATATAGGAACTTGGATTTGGCTTGGAGCTAACCCAACTTGGATCTGAAAAAAAACATAAGTTACATAAAGTACCAAACTCACGCTGTAAAGGAGGTATCCGAATGGTCGGCCAGTGGTATAACCTGTTAACCAAAATAGGGTAGGTGGTTTCTATAATTGACTAGGATAAGACGGATGTTGGGAAAGGTATGGGTTCATCCTGTTTGACCAGACATGCGAGTATCCCACACGGTGCATCCTAGTAGATATCACAGGTAATCATAGTGCGGTTGTAACGAACTAAGTATGAAACCTGAGGCATACGTCACCAGAACCCATTATAAAAGGTAACCAAACGAATAGTAAGGTATGCCCAAATATTCTCTCAAACAAACAGATTACTGTGAAACTTTCTCTATAACTTCTTTACGCAGAACTCATCTGACTTGCCCATCGGAGAGGTCACGCCGGAGATCCTCCGGCATTCTTTCTAACCAGGCGTTGATTCCTTTCAGGTGTTGTGAATTGCTCGTGACGATCAGACAAAAAGAGGACACCATCATATATATATATATATATATATATATATATATGATGGATTTTAGTGGTGGACAGATCTAATCTCCAGCGAACCCTATTTCTCATACGAGACATTTTCTTTGCGTAGCTAAAATGTCTCATTTTTGCAAACAAGATGAGATATTTCATGTGTATAATTACAAATGTCTCATTTGTGTAGAAAAATGAGACATTTCTCTATGTAAATAAAAATAATGTCTCATTTCTTGTAAAAAAAATTCTAATCTTTTTCATTTCTACTCAACCACCTCAGACAACATTAATGGGGGCAAGATCTAATCTCTGACAAACCCTATGATGAAGGAGAAGATGTGCCAAAATGGCATTCGATAGTCAGAGAACCATGTGACCATGGAGGCTTGTGGGAACCTTGGGGCCCTCCCCCACCATACAGTTATGAAGACCCGTTCGACAAAGTGTCACTGTCGCAACTTCTAGAGCTGGAGGCCGAAATTAGCGAAGAGTCCGATTGGATTTTGAAAAACATAATGGGAATTGAGGAAGACTTCTGGGGAAACGAAGGAAGCAATAAAGAGATAGATAATTTCTGGCCCTTTCGAGAAGAGGAATACCCGGTGGTCGAGATTCGGGAAGTGGTTGACCAATTTGAAGGACAATGGAAGCCCGAAGAACAAATAGAGCATCTGACAAAGAGTGGGAGACATTTTAAGCCTGCATAGTTAGGGAAGGGGCAACCACGTAGGAGTGTAAAGGAACTAAGAAAGCAACCAAAAAGAGCAGAAAGACAAAATAGTGAGGAAGAAGATGCAGTTCTGAAATAGCTTAAGAAGAAGCAAGCCAATATAAGCATTTTGGGGTTGTTCGTAGCATCTCACAAGCACCGACAGGTTGTTCTAAAAGCCTTGAACAGCGTGGACATACCAATTGATGTCTCCCCCAACCAACTAGTCGGAATGCTTGTACCCGAGAAGTAGTTCGGTGTAATTACCTTTAGTGACGGGGATTTTCCATCAGAAGGACCATCCCATAATAAGCCGTTGCACTTAACCGTTAAATATCCAGAAAAATAGGTACCGATTGTTTTGGTCGACAATAGTTCTGCCCTCAACGTATGCCCGTTATGAACTACTTACTGCCTAGGATTGAAGACGCAAAATTTCAAGCCGAGTGTGTAGGGGGTACGAGCATGTGAAAACACGCGAAGAGATGTCCTGGGATTAGTAACTTTCGCTGTAGCATTGGAAACTTTGGAGAGTGAAGTGGAGTTTCATGTCCTTGATGTGGCAGCATCGTTCAATTTGTTGTTGGGAAGGCCATGGCTGCACGACCCATTGATTAGAGCCATCCTGTCTACCTTACACCAAAAGGTAAAGCTAATTAAAGACGGAGTAACTTTCACTATGCCGAGTGAAAATAGCTTGTCAACCCCACTCAGTTATGCCACCCCACTTCTCGAGATTCGGCATGTGGAGGAGGATTTCCTATTAAACGGGTTTGATTTTGATGAAACCAAGACCATACAAATTCTGATGAATGATGAGGGGAGCTATGTTAACCCAAGGGTATGGGATTAGGAAAGCATTTGTAAGGAATGTCTGAGCCGATCCCAGTAAAACACAATCGTCATGGATACGAACTGGGATACAAGCCAAAATTGGAAAGATCAAGCTTGAGGAAGTATGGGCCAACGCTGAATGGCCGTTTTATCAAAGAAGGAGACGATTTCCCTTACTATGGGTTCCCCGAATCATGGATTGAAGTGAAGACTAACAAGAAATTACCAGGATTAGACATCTTTTTCAGTCCAGCCATCCAAAAGTGATGAAGAAGTCGAGATTTGGCAGATGGGTCGCACAAGAAAGATGCAGATAGACTGCGCAGATATTTGTGAAGAAGGAGATCTGGAGTCTTTCTTCAATGAAGAGATGGCCCAGGTGCATATAGGCAAGGATGACGAAGACTAGGACGTGCTGATGATGGAAGTTGACGCGCCTGCGGATTACACTTCTCTTATCATGGATGTAACTAAAATGAAAAAGAGACAGTCTCTTAAGTCTTTTATTATGCATGATGTAACAAGTGGGATGAAGTCCGAGTCTTTTGAGTTTGCCTGTATCAAGTCAGTTAGCGCTGAGTCTGCCGGGAATGCACCTGTTAGCATCCCGAGCCTTTTCTGTTTTGAATCTCAGAATGTAATCTCTTTTGAAATCAATAAAATAAAATCTGACTTTGCTTACTTTGCTGTGTCTCAAATATTTTGTCTGGACTCCAAAGATTTTAACGAATTTGAGAAGGATATCCCCCAAGAATTAAAATTCTTAATAAAAAAGGAAGACGAAATGCGAGCTAAACCTATAATCGAAGAAACAATTTCGATAAATCTTAGTAATGAAAATAATCCACAAATGGTTCAGATTGGTTCCACCTTATCTTTAGAGGAATGTGAACAACTAATCTTTTTATTAAAAGAATTTAAAGATGTTTTTGCATGGTCCTACGAAGATATGCGTGGCATAGACCCTGGCAATGTACAACACCAAATCTCCTTGTATCTCGATGCCAAAGCTGTCAAGCAAAAGCTAAGGTGGATCAGGCTAGATTGGGTGCTCAAGATCAAAGAAGAAGTTACCAAATAGTTAGATGCCAAATTTTTCACAGTTATAGAGTATTCTAAAAGTGGTATGTGTTGACTTCAGAGACCTCAACAAGGCTAGTCCCAATGATGACTTCCCTCTCCCCCATATAGATGTCTTGGTAGATAATATCGCCAAGAACGCCCTCTTGTCCTTCATGGATGGCTTCTCGGGATATAACCAGATTCTGATGGCACCAACAGATCGAGAGAAGACTACCTTCACAACACCTTAGGCTACCTATTGTTATAGAGTCATGCCATTCGGATTGAAAAATGCTGGAGCACCCTACCAATGGGTTGCAACAGCGTTGCTGCACGACATGATACACAAAGAGGTAGAAGTATACGTGGATGATATGATTATGAAATCCAAAACTCGAGAGGGACACGTTGCATTAAGAAAATTCTTTAAGCAGATAAAAAAGTACAAGATGCTTTTGAATCCTCAAAAGTGTGCCTTCGGAGTAACTGTAGGTAAGATACTCAGATTCTTGATCACACAGCGAAGTATAGAGGTAGACCCTTCGAAGATCAAGGCCATTCTCGAAATGCCTCCCCCGAAAACTGAGAAAGGTGTAAGGAGCTTCTTGGGAAAGGTTCAGTTTATTAGCCGATTCATCGCCAAACTAACCACTACTTGTGAACCCTTATTTCGACTCTTAAGTAAAGGAACCAAATTTCAGTGGGATCAGTAGTGTCAGGACGCCTTCGAAGCTATATAGAAGTATTTGCAAAACCCTCTAGTTTTGTCACCACCAAAACCCGGCAATCTTTTAATACTATACCTATCAGTGGCTGATTCAGCAATGGGATGTATGCTTGCACAGGAAGACAAAGCCAAGGTAGAAAGAGCTGTCTACTACTTGAGTAAGAAGATGACTGAATGCGAACGACGGTATACGCTTTTGGAAAAGACTTGTTGGGCGCTAGTTTGGGCATCTAGGAAGTTACGCCACTACATGTTGGCATACCGTGTCATTCTAATCTCAAGGAAGGATCCACTCAAATACCTCTTTGAAAAGCCAGCATTGACAGGAAAGTTGGCCCGGTGGTTGTTGATGCTAGCTGAGTTCGATTTGCAGTATGTCACGAGAAAATCAGTAACAAGGAGAGCCGTTGCTGAGTTCTTAGCCAATTATCCTATCAATGGAAAAGAAGAGCCTGAATTTAAGTTTCTTGATGAGCAGGTGCTGATTATTGAGAAAGATCAATAGACCCTCTATTTCGATGGAGCCTCAAACAAAATGGTCATGGGAAAGGGATACTCCTTGTTGCTCCCAATGATTCTCGTATACCTTTGGCTTTTAAGTTGAATTTTGAGGTTACTAACAATCAGGCCGAGTACGAAGCTTGCTTGGCTGGATTGGAAACTGCCTTAGAACTAGGTATGAGAAAGTTAGAGGCCATATGAGACTCGGCTCTGGTCGTATCCCAGGGAAAGGGAGAGTGGAAGGTCAAAGAAGAAAAGCTGGTTCAGTATCATCGAGAACTCGAGCTAATAATCCCCTGCTTTGAAAGCATAATATTCATTCATGTGTTGAGATTGCAGAACAAATTTGTCGATGCCTTGGTTACTCTAGCATCAATGATAGATATACCGCTCGGGATAAGAATGAGGCCCTTGAAAACTCAACAGAAGGATGTACCTACAATCAACAACTTCGCTATGACCCAAGAAACCAATGACAGGTTATCATGGTATCACAACATCTGAGAATTCATCGAGAATGGAGAATATCCGAGCCAAGCCAGTAAGAAGGACCAGAGAGCTATCAGGAGACTCACTGCACAGTTCATAATCTATGGGGGAAAACTGTACAAAAGAGGATATTTAGGAGTTAATAAACTCTATGTTGACACAAAAGAAGGGCACGAGGTGATGAGAGAAATTCATTGAGGAGTTTGTGGACCTCACATGAGCGGGATGATACTGGCTAAAAAGATCTTGTGCCAAGGATATTTCTAGATGACCATGGAAGCAGACTGCCATCAGTTTGTTCAGAGATGCCGAAAGTGTCAGATTCACGCAAACTTCATGCATGTACCGCCATCTTAGCTGTATAACATGACCTCGCCCTAGCCATTCTCGGTTTGGGGAATTGACGTTCTAAACCCACGTTTTCAAAATTCAAAAATTTAGCACAACACCTGCCTAGATTCATCCCCCCAAAAAAAAACTAAACCTAATTCAAAATTCATCCAATCTGAGCTTATTTTAAAACAAAATTTCAAGTTTGATCGTAGGTTCAAAAACTCACTCAAATTCAAAATTTTCATTTTAAACCGAGATTCGCTCAAAACTCATTCTAAACCCGGATTTGGAACCTAACACAGTTTACATCCCATCTCAAAATTAGTTTTCAAAGAAAATTCATATTGAAAATTTATTTCATTCAAATCTCAGAATTCATGTTCAACCCAAATCCTAACACGATTCCCATTTTAAACCTGAATTCAAGCATGCCCCGCTCCTAGGACGTGATCCTACTTCAAACCAAGTCCAAACCAAAACTTAAATAACCCACCAACTCGATTCAAATTCAAAATGTTTAAAATTCAAGTCTCTTTTAACACAGCCCCTAATTTGCCTCGAACCCATCCCAAATTGACTCTCAAAAACTCAAAATTGGTGGATTCGACCATTTGTTTCAACAAAGATTCTCAATCAAATCCATTTTAAACTCAAACTGTAGCGACTCGGACCTTTGTTATTTTCAAGGTATTAATAAAAACAAATGAATTATGCCTAGTGGAGATGTTTGGAAGTGCAAATTGTGCGTGGGTGTTAAGTTTTAGGTTTCTGTATGCTTGATGATAATAGTTGAAGATGAATTTATGTATGAGAACATCGTTGTGAGGCGTTTAGCTTGTGCTTGGACTCGGTTTTGGAAGCTCCTGTTCGGTGTATCTTCCAGTGTTGGCCGCTCGAGCGGTGGGAGCCCGCTAGAGCGGACCGTCGCGGATCTGGTTTCTTTAAAAGGTCGCGTGGGGGCTTTTTCCTTCCATTCTTTTCTTTCCTCTCTCTCTCTCTAAAGCATATGTGAGGTTAGGGTTTGAGTTTGGGAGTGGTTTAGAGCTCCCTTAGGTGAGATCTCTCGCTTCCTCCTGGTTGCTTGATCGTTAGAAGCCCGATCTTGGCGTTGGAGAAGCTTTTCTCGCCGCGTGGTTGGAGATTCTCATGGATGGAGTTCGTGTGAGGCTTTCTCTTGTGGATCTAGCATCCCTTAGGTAATATCTAAGACTTTCTTTGAATATTCTTATGATATGTGTAGTATTTTTGAATTTGTGAACATAAAAGCATGAAACATGTATTTTCAAATCCCTAGCTTTGAGAATTGTGATTATGGGGGTTGAGTCTTAGATTTATAAAAGATTTAATATATTCTGATCCTAACATTGTTGATTCTCGTGGATGAATTGAGAAAAGAGGAACTGGGGTTTGGATTTGAGCTAAGGTTATGAAAATTGGGAGTTTTGGGTTTAAAGGATTGATATGATGAAATTGATAAAACTTGTGGTAAAATTGGGAATTATCATGACCTATTGTAACTTTCTTTAACAAATTTAAATGACACACGTGGATGTCAAGCATAAGCTGAGGGTTATATTGGATAAACCAATGGTTTTGTGAATTTGGAAGTTATGTGAACAATTAATTTGGGTTTAGACTCCAAAACAATGAAATTGTGAATAATGGAAAAATATAATGGTATGGGTTTGGTGAGAGGAACCTTTGGGGTTGGACTCACATGTGTGTGTTGTTTTATGATATGATAAAAAGGACCGATTTCTGAATTATTTAAGGTTGGGCACGGGTTGCTTCTCGGTGAAAGTCCAAAAAATTGCGCAGATTGGGTTCTCTGCCCGCCGGCTAGCAATTAGGAAAGGACGTATTCGGGTTCTCCGCCCGCCGACTGATGATCGGGAAAGGACGTAGTTGGGTTCTCTGCCCTCCAGTTGAAAATCGGGAATTGACGAGTCGTGTCAGGGTATAGAACGTTCTGTTACCTCGTGGGGCCTGTGTGACCGGGTTGAGTGTAACGCTACGGGGTCTATACCCTCGTCCGGCGTCGGTACCTACGTTATTAAACCACGAGTTGGTGAAATGTGTCAAGTGCCAACAAAGTGTGTGTGTTGGCGTGTGTTGCTGCGTGCGTTATAAATGATTGGGTTGGTAAAACCTTAAATTGGAAATGAAACAAAATGGTGAAAACATGATGGATTAATGGGAAATGATAGAGGGATTGGAATGGTGAAACCTAAATTAAAGAGATGAAAAGATTGTGATATGTGGAAACGTGTTGGGTAATAAGAGAAGTAGAAATGTATTTGATTGATTAAGGATGATAAATTGATTGATTTTATGGAACTAAGGAATATGGAACAATAATTCTGTTTATAGAAAACTCGGTTATGTCATGAGAACTTATTGGGGATAAACAATATGTTTTGATTAAACTACGTGTGCTTCTTGCATAACCACCCTCATATATCATGCATGTATTTGAGGTTAGTCTTGTTCCTACGAGTTTCGGCTCATGTTGTTTAACAACATTTCAGGTGATAGCGGGAGGAAGATTCCGGGCTGAAGTGACAGTCGTTGGACCCTTGACGTAGTTTGTGAGATTATATTTCTTGTTGGATGATTAATTTGGAGAAATGGATTTGTATGGATGTAATTCTTATTTTATTCGGATTATTGTAATTAAGGGTCAGAATACCTATGTTGTAAGGCCTTAGAGTTCTTGTTATTCATGTTGTGCATGCATGTGAGGACGTTTATTATTTATTGAGCAAATTTCTGGTGGTGAGTTTTTGAATAAAGTTTGAATTTCAGTTTTCATGGAAATGATGGATGTTTTAAGCTTCTTGAGTAATTAAGATCTTGTTTTAAGAGTTTGAATTCATGTTCCGAGATGAAGAAGAAATGGTTGTTTTTCCTAGTCTTAGAAGGATTTTCACGGTTTTGGGAAAGGTGCTCTCGGGTACCTGACCGCTCGAGCGGCCAGGAGTCCACTCGAGCGGAGTTCGCTGGGGTTTATTTGCTGATGAATATTTAATCCAGGTGTTTTCAAAGGGAGCTTTGAATATAAATGGAGCATTTAAAGGCATAGTTTACAAATAAAGGGCTTTTATATCGGGTTAAATTCCAAGAAGTATATTCAAATTGTATTAAAACGGGGCAGGGGTGCTACACAAACTAATCTAACCTCAACCCGATTCGACTCCATCACCAACTATTCAATCAATTGCATTTCAAAACCAAACTCAATTTCAAAATTCAAAATACAAATTTCAATTCAATTGCAAATCAACTTCCCAAATTCATTTGTTCATTTTCCCAGTTCAAACCAGTCTCTAAGACCATTTCAAACAACCACGTCTTAACATGTTGATTCCCAAGTTTTCAGAAGTTCAGTTCAACCCGAGGTCTGAATCCATCTTCAATTCAATCTCAAAATCCTTTTTTTTTTACGAATCTAAGTTTCATTTTAACCAAATTTCAAGTTTGATCATAGGTTTATCCAAAAGTTCGTTTTGTCTAAATTCAAAAATCCCAAAAGTCCAAAGTCCAAAGTCTTAAGCAAGGGTCCATTCAATCCGAGTCAGGGTCTAAACCTAGTTAGGTCCAATATTTCTAATCAAATCAACTCCAATTCAAATCTCATTCCTGAACTCCAAATCAATTAAATCCAAAATAATAGTTTCAATTCAAACATTCAAATATTCAAATGCGATCAATATTCAAGGTAAAAGTCAACCAATGGAATAATGAAAAATTTTGGCTTACCTTGAGGTTCCGAGTCGAAAGATGATCCTCGCGGCGCAGGAGAAAAACCTCACACTCGACTATGACGTTCAAAAGAATGAACCTCTTCATGGTCGGCTTCTGCAATCGGTGAAGAAGAGGAATGTAGGTGGCGGGATTAAAGTGCTTGGCATCCCCGGCACACCTCCCTCGAGTAGGAGGTCCTCGCCCCCATCGCCACCAGTCGCACCACCACCGGCATCACCATCTCCTCCAATGGCACCACCTCGACTATCGCCGACACCACCCTTATCACCAATGAAGCCAAAACTGCCACCTACCATAGCCGAGAACACCACCGATATGAGGGAGAGAGAGAGAGAGAGAGAGAGAGAGAGAGAAAATCGAGAGTAGGGGAGAGAGCTAAGAGTGGGAACGAGAGAGAGAGAGAGAGAGTGAGGATCCAAGATAGACAGAGAGTCGAGAGAGATAGAGAGACGCGAGAGAGAGAGAGCAAAAGAGAGTCGAGAGAGTGAGAGGAATGAGAGGAAGAAAGAGTTTTGAAGCTTCGCACAAATGAAAGTTCGAACTTGTCACAGGTACATATTCTACTATCGACCTCAAGGCCATCAGGTCTGGAGGCTTTAAAACTAACAGCCGCAACAACTTGACCCAAGCCGCCACTTGGTATTGGCGCGGCTGTGCCTTTTTCCCAAACATTTCTCAAGGCCGTGAACTTTATGTTAGGCCGTCATATCCCTAGGGAAAAATAGTACAAGCCGTAACATATAAAAGTGACGACCTCTTTGCTTGTTTGTGTTTTCCTCTTTGTTGGACTTAAACCACCTTGTGTGGGTTTTTGAACAATTAGAGGCTCCCTTAACCATTCTTTGTGATTGAGAATGCCTCTTCGACCTTTGGTCTTTCTGATAACCTTAAACTGATTTTTTGGTCCTCGAACGACCCAAAAGTTGCTCCTTTACTCTTGATGGTCCTCATCATGACCTAACATCGATAAGCTTATCCCGTAAGTGTTTGGTCCACTTCACGACCTTAAACTAACCTTAACCACATTAGTTTCTCTCTTTGAAACTCTAGATGACTAGGCATACCTCTTTGAAGCCCTAGAAAACTAGGCATACCTCTTCTAAGCCCTAGAAGGCTAGGTATACCTCTTTTAAGCCCTAGAAGACTAGGAATACCTCTTTTAAATCCTAAAAGACTAGGCATACCTTTTCTAAGCCCTAGAAGGCTAGGCTTACCTCTTTCAAGTCCTAGAGGACAAGGCATACCTTTTCCCAAGCCCTAAAGAACTACGCTTACCACTTTTCCTAAGGCCTAGTGCGCTAAGCATCCCTAGTTATTTGCGAAACGTTGTCTAGGTCCTAAGTTCGTGAGATAATTCTTAGGTTTGTCAGGCCTCAGTGTTCTAAGCACCATAAGCTCTGCTTCCCAGGCACCTCTAAGTGGAGTTCTTAAGAGGCTTGAATTTTTGCTACTTCTTCAGGGCCTGACTCGACCTTTTGAAGTTCCCTAATTTAGCATCATACTTTATACCTGCAACATGTTTTTCATCTATCATGCATCATGATTAGCCTTTTTACATCATATGTATTTCCCCATGAACTACGATCGGTCTGATCCCTTATAATAGGGGTACGTGAAAAGCTTGATGAAAATTCGGGTTCAACCACACTTTTTTGCATGTTTTGTTTGTGCCTAAAATTGGCGGCTTGTTCAATCGATTCGTCTCTGGAGCTTTAACATTGACTTACACCATGAGTTGCTATAAGCACTGTCAAAGAGGGGCAACTGTGTTGGAGGTAAAACTGCTAAGATCATTATTTTTGTAAATAATTTTTGATAAAAAAAAATAACTGGACGGGCAAATGCTAAAATGGGCTCCAGATAAAACTTTTGATGTCGAACGATTAAATGAAAAATCCGTGCAACCACAGTTAATTTAGAAGAATAACTTTTACCGGCCGATTCTTCAACTACGATTTTGATTCCTAGTTGAAGCTTCCGTCAGACCTTCTACTGTATTTCCTTATCCGATTTTCAAATCTAGTGTGGGCTACAATCTATCAAGAACTCGTACCGGCAGAGTCTGGACAGCTTTAGTCTTGAAGATAAGTTATGAATATAGTATAACCTACCCACATACTTATAGGGCTACTGCAGTAACTTGTGGAGTAATATTGACAAAGACTTCTAGTGGAACACAGATACGTATCCAGCGGTTTCTGCAATTAAGAAAACCTCATAGCGGTATATGAAATTATGAAAACCTTGCAGCAATTTCTGTAATTTTCATAAAATACTAAATTACAGTTCACACCACTAAAGAACTGTAATTGCACTCTAAGCCATAATCTCAAGACCTTCTTGTATAGAGCTCCTGTTATTAAATGCTTAACTCATCTCCCTATGTTACGATTTTCGATACCCGCCAATTAAATTTAATTACTGACAATTTAATTTAATCAGCATCTTGAAATTTCTTAAGCCATTCCGCTAAACTTATTTGACCGCCGAATAATCAAATTTACCTGCAGGGTTTAGCCCGATCAAAACTTATAAACTTCCTTAAGGGGGTATCGTCATTTCTGATCATTCGAGATGTGGATTCCATCAATAATTAATATTCACCATATAAATAATACCGCTATCGAACTCACCATGAATATAGACCCATATAAGATCGCACCATCTAATGAATCAAAACAATGCATATTAAATATATATAATCAATAATTATTTCAGGATTAAGAGTATAAGTACTATTTATAATAATCTTGGGGTGTGAATTAATTTATATAGTCAGTATAAAATTAATTACCCCAATGTGTCCCGTTCAATACACACAAACTGTACTAGCACAAAGAGTCGGAACAATAGACGACGCTATTATTTGTTCCCCGCAATCAAGACAGACCTACTAAAATTCTGTGTTACAGTCATACCGATGGTATGTCTATTTTCATCTAAACTGTAAACATAAAACTTATATTCTGTAAAAATCTAAAATCTAATTTTTTGTGTGTAAACCGTACTCTACACACCCGATTAAATACTGTACAAAATAAGAGATATCCATACATAATATTAAAAGAAATGACATACATATATTGTTTATTAAGATTCTCATAAAATGAAAAATTAATTTTATTAAAATAAAATTAAATATTAAAAATATGATTTTCAGTACACCAACCGTAACAAACTGTAAACACCCCAATCTGACCAAACCGAATGTTAAGCACCCATCTCGACAAAAAATGAGAATCATGCTCAAGGATACTCACAAGCAAGCAAAGATCACAAATATGGCTCAAAACCCCAAGTCCTTAAACCAACCTTTAAGCCGTGATATCCTTATCCTCACGGCCGTCACCTTTTTGAAAACCCTAGAACAGGCCGTGTCCTTATTCTCCCGGTGCTAATTCAAGCCGTGACTTTCTTTGTCACAGCTGTTGCATTTTATCCAGGCCGTGACTTAAAAGTCACGGTTGTTCTTTTCACCATCATAAAAGTAACGGCATGTACTGTACAAAAGCAAAAAGGTAGCGGCTATCACTATTACCTCTTTTTGGATAGGTGGTAGCATTCTATAGGGTGTCTAGTCTCCCACCTTGCCTATAAATAGGCATCGTTTTTGCACAAAAACAAGAGAGACTCAGCCTGGATAACAAAACTCTGCCAAAATCCATTTTCACCCGATATTTTAACATTCATCCCATATTTCCTAACCTTTGTTCGTGTTCTTGCTTGCCTCGGAGGAGTTCTTGGAGCATATATATTGGATCAGAGATATCGTATTCTCACCACCGATGGGCCATTCAGGTTAGATATTCACACGAGGTAACCTTAGGATCCCGTGACTCTTCTTAAACCCTCATTGTCTTCCCCCAAGGGCGTCGTGGATGAGATTTCCATTGTTTTGTTGATTGTTTATCATTTATTTCAATAAAAGTAGTTATTTTTTTAAGTTTTAATTACTAACAGTATCTTTGTAACTTGTAGTTTCATATATTCACATTTTTTCATACTCTATTTCGATGCACACAAGCACACTGAACACATTAGAAGTTTACTGAGGTTCTGGGACATCATAGCCGTCACTTTTCATGTCACGGCCGTATGTTTTGTTAAACCCATAGTGACGGCCGTGTCCTTTGTATAGGAGCCGCTACATTTATGCCTCTTTATATGGACGACCGCAACATTTTAATGTTACGGCCGTGACATTGTTTTAAGGCCAGAAGTGGTAAAACCTTTTTTAAACCTCTCTGTTATATGTTTATTTCAAGTCTGTACATCTTTCCATTGTTCTATTTGATAATTCCTCTTTTCGTACTTCTGTCTATCATTCTGTTGGGTAAAGGATGATAGATCTGGCCTGGATCTAGTGGGTCAAGATCTCCATTCTAAATACCCTCATATTTACATGATTTTGAGGTTATGTAAATATTATGGCTGCCGTCTTTGCCTTCATATTTGTGACGGTCGTCATATCCTTTGTTATGGCTATGTAGTTTTTGAGAGATCAGTAACATGTAAATATATTTTAAGTTTTCTGGTATTCTTTTTTGATATCCTATATATTTTGTTTAGAGTTATTGCTTGCATAGGCGATGAAGGATGGTAGATCTTACCAACAACCAATAGGTTATGGTCTCTGTCCTGCATATCCTATCCATTTAAGCATATTTCAAGCCTTGTGCAATGCATATGCCCTTTCTGGACCTCCTAAAAATCATAGCCGCAACATTTATATGTGAGGCCGTGAGATGTTTTTATTATGTTCCTTGCAGTAACCTTATTTATGTCACGGCCGCTTGTTTTGTGATTATACTTGCCACAGCCGCAACATTTATTACAATGGCCGGGAGTTTTTGTGTATGTCCAGTAGCTTGAAATAGTGTTTTAATCTTTTCTATTTTGTTATGTATAGCCTGTTTATAGCATGTTAAAATCTAAAACTTTGTTGCATGTCCCTTAGGTCTTTATTCTTTCATTTTACAGCTCACTCGCATGCTTTTCGCTTTGCTTTGCTCAAACTATATGTGTGGCATATCTACATTCATATTTACATACGTTAGTTACTACATCATAAAGAAGTTCTGAACCGTTCAAAAGTACATAACTATTATAGTTTCACCAAGAAATTTAAAAAAAAACAATAAGCACGGGAAAAATGAATATAAGAACAAAAGCAGAGGTCTCGACTCCTCAGAATGCATCAGCGGGATCCACATGCTCTTGGAACTCAGCTTGTTCTTCAAACTCTTCTTCTCCCTCGGGGATGACTTCCTCCAAGAACTCCTTCTCACCTGTGGCACGAATGCCATGAGTCAAGACCCAGAAGCAAAATACTCTAACCTTCTAACTAATCTCACGGCACAAGATTTACCACAACACATCGTATAACACAGTACTGTTTATAGTCAAGGAGACAGACAATTTGTGACACCCCATTTTCCGGGCATGTCGGGACATATGTAACTATAAATAAGGAACATATTCTAGCGGAATGTTCATAAATACATAAGATAACCACTGCATCATTAACGGTTCAGAGATTGTTCAAAATACTTAATAAGTACAGTCATCTAGAAAGCTTAACAAGAGTTATATTAGTCCATGGAAAAACTGAACAAAAAGATCAAAAGTAAATATCCTACGTCTTCAAACTGCGTCATTGGAATTAACCTGCTCCTACCACTCTCCCCCTTCTTCAAAGTCTCCTTCCTCTACAAATGCGCTTTCCTCAAACTGTTCTTCTTCACCTGTTACACGAATGCCACGAGTCGAGGCCCAGAAGCAAATTTCTTAAACCGTCTAACAAACTCACGACAAGATATTCTACAATACATATCGTATAAAATTCAATGCAAAGTTAAGAGAACAGAGATATAGGAAAATTATCATTTTCAACAGGATGAGCACATATAAGAATATAAGTGTGAGTGCATGATGCAGATGAATGCAATGCAAATGCCCAATTCCAAGTTTATCAGCCACCCTTATACGGGCCAACCGATCCCACATTAAGTACAAGGATTCTTGTTAAGCGTCAACTCAAAATCTAATTAAAGCTAGTGACGAATCCATGGTACCTAAATCTCCCTTTTACAATAAAAACCTCTAATTCAATATCAAATATGACAACCAGGAACGCCCTAGATCCACAACCACTGAATAATTGATTTTCATGTCACCCAACCCAATCGAAAGATACGAAGGGGACTCCAATAACCCAAGATGAAATGGAGGAATGCCCATGACGTGCAATATGCCTCTTGTGTACAATTAATCATTGCATGGTATATAAACATAACATGACACATGGTACAACTTTCTAAACCATCTAGTACAAACATGCAAAACATAATCAAAACTTAGGCGACATAGAATCGGACTATTGGCATGAGTTCATTTCATCAAAAGCATCCTTTTCATATACTAATTACTCACAAAATTCATATAAGGTTCACATACTCACGTCTCATAAGTAAACACCATTCAAACACTTAGCTAATTTTAGATACAAGTTTAATTGCTAGTTTTAAAATTGCGACAGCGTTTTGAAATACTTAGACATTGATTTAATTTTGGAAAATTTAACACCAATTAGATAAAAATGTTTCCTATAATATTCATATTTATCACCAAGGTAAGTTCCTAAAGTAAAAAGGTCATTGATTTTATTTTAGTAAAAACCCTTCAGCATTTTACAGAAAAAATCATAGAAATTGGGCCTCTGTTGGCCACAGTTTTGGGGTATCATTTAAAGGGCTATGGCTCTGATTTTTGGTGAGATTTTATTTTAGGGTGTCCCCTAAAAGTTTTATGTTTTGTGCTAAGGCAAGTTATTTGCAAAAATTTTGAGATTTTTCCCAATTTATAAAAAGGGTTCAGTTAGCTTAAAAAGGGTCTGCATAGTGCGTTTTTAACAGAGAATGCTCAAAACCTTTGGGGTATCATCCGAGGGTATTTTGGGATGAATTTTTCTTTGTAGTTAGCTAAATATGTTAGCTACATTGTTCATTTTTATCACTTTTGGATTTGACTTCTAAAAAGTTGGGTCTTGGGTCTCACAAAAATGTGTGATAGAGAGGTCTGTCAGTCACTGAATCTCAACAGTGACTTTGGGAAAGATTTTTCCCTATCAAGACTTCATATTTTTGACTCATTTTTGGTGTACAAAAAGGTAAACGTGTTATCTACAAATTTTATTTTTCGACCTAAACTCGGTTCTCACTCTAACTTAGGGTTTTTAGGTCTAAAACTCAGAGTGGTCAAGATCTGACACTCTTTGGTAAAAATGAGATATCTGGAGTTCTACACATCAAAACCACTTCAAACTAATTTTTTATGAAATATAACTCAAAAATATAAGGCTTGACATAAAAAAACACTATAATATCATTTTGCTACAATTAGTTATGGTGTTTTAAAGTTGGTGGCAAAAAGTAAATAAGTCCAAAAAATCAGGTAACTTAGGGTTTTAGTTGCTTAGCTTGTGTTGTGTGCATTCTTGATGTGCTTTCTTTTCATGAATGTCTTAAGCATATATAAATCAAAACTCCAAAACATGTTTAAGCCATAAAACTTGAAAACACACACATGCAAGCACATACAAAGCACAATCTTGCCCTAGCAGTCCACTATGTACATCTACAACGCCTTTTTTGAGTTATTCTTTATTTCTTTTTCTTAGGGTTTGTTAAAGAGATGGATTGAGGGGTATCTTGAGGGGGAATATCAAAAGATGTAAGGGAGTTTCTTACCTCTTTTGATGCTCAAAAGGGTTGAAGAAGAAGGGGACTTGGTTTTAACGTTTGCTCCTTGCTTCCCCTAGCCTCTCCTTCTTTCTTCCTTTCTTCTTCTCCCCTTTTCTCTTGAGAACACTTAGAAATTTTGGAGGTCTCTCTCTCTCACCCTCTCATCCAAAAGTACATGAAGGAGAATGAAGGCTAAGGTCTTGTTTTTATAGAAAAAATTGTAATGGAGTATAATTACGTTGTGTAAGTGTATTTTAAATTTTTTAAATTTTTCATTGGTTGCATGAGAGGTGGGAATTTCTTGAGACGTACAATATCAGACCTTGGGCAGGTGTAATTTTGGCCATGCAGTATTTGGGAGACTAAAAAGCTGATTGGTAATTAATTTGGGTTTTAATTTGTATTTTGGTACATTTTTGTGAATATAAATGTAAAAATATAAATTTTCTGTACCTTTTTGGTGTCTAAACCTACTAAAACCTATTATATTAATATATTTACAATTAATTTAGTCTTTTCATGATTTATCATAATTTTAATAGTAATAAATTAAATAAGTATAGACTTTTAAGCTAAATTAAACTAGTTTGACTAGAATTGACTTTTTAACTTATTTATTGTGTAGAGACTTTAAATAATTATTTGCTTGTTTTTTTGATTTATATTATTATATTAGTATATATTATACTTGTATAAAAAATATTGGGTCAAAATAATACTTAATTTATATATATTTTTCTTATTTTTAAGCTTAAAAATGCAAAAAGTAGTTTTTTAGGCACATTCTCCTAGGTGGCCGGCCATGCAATGGTATTTGGGTTATTTTTGTTGTTATTTTATATTTTATTAATTAATTTTGTATAAATATCTAATTTTGGGTATCCATGTGTCAAATTTTAGATTTTTAAGATTTTTTACTAAACTGGGGGCAAATGGTCATTTTACCTTAACTACGGGAATTTTTTATTTTTAATTTAATATTTTATATTATTTACTTAATTTAAATTGTTTTGAGACTTTTCTAAGTGTTAGGATTTTACCTTTGAATATTTGGTCGCTTTTAGGGTTTTCGGGTCAAAATTAAGGTTTCGGGTTACTTAGGGTTTTTCGAGCTAATTAGGGTTTCTCTTGTTCATGCAGCGATCTAAGCTCTCATTATCTATTCGTTGCTAATACTAGGATTTGAGTAGGGTTGTTACACAATTTATGACATGATAGCAGATAATTCAATAAATATGCGTATATGAGACGCTGTGTATGTAATGCAGATGCCCAACCTAACATATATTCAGATTATAACAGGAATTCCACGCCTGGAATCACCAGAGTAGACTTTTACGGGTATTTGATCACCAAAGCCATCGTCGCCCCGTTGCGATTAGTAAATGCTTCGCCGGGCTTCATGCCACAGCTGTTTTACTCAATAGCAACGGCATCGAGGTCCGCGCCATACTTTAGGCCAAAAAACTTCAATAATCATGCTATCCTCCAGGCCAGCAAATTCAATAATCAATCAATCAATCATATCAGTCATGTCATATCAAACATAAATCAAGTGGTTTGTCCCACCTTAAGACTCGTGATGCCTTTGCCGGTGTCAACCTAAAAGTCCAAGCAATCGAAATCAGAATGCTAGTGACGAACCCATGGTGCCCAACAATATTAATAAATCATTTCAAACAACACTGAGGACACGCCCATGGTGTATAAGCCAATTTTGTAACACCGGGGACACACCCAGGGTGTACAAGGGGAATTCATCCCAAAATATTTTTGAAAATGGCAACCATGGACGCCCTAAACTTAGAATCAAGAACGACAATCTCAACACAGTCCATCCCAACAACGGTTTGCACAGATGAACTCCAATATGCCAGGATGCAAGTGACAATGTCAATGATGTATGGTATGAATCTCAAATACAACCATCTATAGTATAGCATTAACTAGCAAGGCAAGATTCAAAATACAACGCACAAAGTATAAGATACAAGCATGTGAAACACAAGCTACAATTCTCAAGATATGATTTAAATATGATAGCATGAGTTCTAAATCATCGTACATTCACTTAAAAATATTAATCTACTAATTTAAATCAATCATGATACAAAAACTTGGGTCTCATAGCAAAGGGTACTCAATTCACACTTAACAACTTTTAAGGCAAAAAATCGAGTATTAAATTAAAAGGGCCGACAAGATTTTGGGGTATCTAGACTTGAAATCAAGTTATGATATTTAAACACCATTTAGATAAAAATATTTTCCACAATTATCATGTTTAACACTAGGGCCAAAACTTAAGGCAAAAGGGTGAACAAAACAACCTAAGAAAAAACGGTTTAGCACTTTTCTCAAGATTTTACCGAAAATATGCTTCTTTTGGTCTCGGCTTTGGGACATCAACTCAAGTCCAAATGAGCCCATTATTTAGTATGTTCTAGATCAACATGTCCCCTACAAGTTTCATGTTTAGAGATAAGGGTAGTTATTTGGAACAAGTTAGACTTGGTAGCTATTTTAGAAAATAGGTTCTGTCAGCCGCCAAAACTCAGCAGAGTCGATTTTAGACAGAGGCTTTGAAATGATTTTGGGAGATCATCTAGAGGATTTAAGGTCTTATTTTTGGAAAGACAATAGTTCAATATATTAGCTACAATATTCATGTAGACCGCTTTCGGAATAGGTCACTAAAAATAAGGGTTTTGGGCTACACAAAAATAGGTGACAGAAGTGTCCCTTGAGGGCTGAAACTCAACAGAGACTTTCAAAGGAGTTTTGACCTATTCACACTCAATCTTTTGTGCTCATTTTTTGTGGGTAGATCGATTTACATGTTATCTATAACTTGTATGTTTTGACCAAAGTTCAGATCTCATTGTAAACAAAGGTTTTCAGGTCGGGTGTGCTGACTAGTTAGAAAACAACACACTTTGGTAAAATTGCAATATCTCAAATTATACTTATTCAAATAAGTTGAAACCAATTTTGGATGAAAGATAACACAAAAATATAAATCTGGACATAAATAACCTACTTAGATCAATTTTTTACATTGAGTTATGGTGTTCCAATGTTCACGGCAGAAACATCAATGTTCTCAAGAATCAAGTCTCTTACGGTCCAAGTCTCCTACTTATGATATGTCAAGTTTTTCTTCTATTTCTTTGCATACCTGTATTTTAGACATTAATATCAAGGTTTCAACACACTTAGAAGTCATCAAACTCAAAGATAACAAAACACAACAACATCTCATATCACCCATAAACATAACAGCCCCAAATTTTCCAACTACGACGACTTTTCGGTTTATTTTCGGTTCTCGATTCTTAGAGTGTTTAAAGATATGTGTTGGGAGATATTTTGAGAAATATTAGACATAAGATTTAGAGATTTTACTTACTTGTTTGAGAGATCAAATGAGGGTGGATGATGGATTAGGGCTTAGCTTTAGAAGACTTCCTTTGAATCATTCCTTTTTCTCCATTAAACTGACCTTAACACTCATGAGAAAAGAGTTTCTGGTCTCTCCCCTTCTCTTGGCCAAAAATATCATGTAGAGAAGAAGGTGTTCGACTTGCTTTATATAGGCAAGGGCTAGGGGACACAAAGGGGACAAAAAGTACCATTGAAAGACTTTTTTCTTCTTTTTTCATAAATGAGATTTCAAGAAGATTTGGGTGGGTTCAACTTTTGAGGGCTAAAAATCAGATATGGGGAAGATAAATATAGCTAGGGGTCAGTTTAGGGGACAAAAATCTGATCCACCGTCAATCAACGGACTTTTCTTGGTTTTTGTGCCCTTGTTGAGCAAGAAAATATATTAAAAGTTAATTTAATGTATCGTTTTGGTGTCTTTTTCTACTGTGACCTATTATTTTAGTATGTTTATGATAAATATAGTATTCGCATGTATTATCATAGTTTTCATATCAATTGATTAAATAGATATAGTTTTTTAAGTCAAATTAAGCTATTTTAGCAATATATGACTTTTTGACTTTTTTTGTTATGTATGAACTTCAATAATAATTTATTTACTTTTGTTAACCTATAACACTATATTATTATGTATATTACTTATTTAACAAGTATTGGATCATCATAATACCTAATTTAATACATTTCTCGTCATTATAAGCTAAAAAGAAAGCAAAAGACTACTTTTTGGAACTCTTCCCAAGGTGGTCGGCCACTAAGGGGTATTTTTGTTATTTTTGATTTTATTTTATCCTTTACTACTTAATTAGACTTAAATCCTTAATTTAGGGTGTCCATGTGTCAAAATATAGTTTTTTATGACTTTTTGTTGCACTATGAGCAAAACGGTCATTTTACCCTACTTATGAGGATTTTTGATTTCTAATCTTATATTTCATGTTATTTACTTCATTTAGAATGTTGGGAGACTTTTCGGGTGTTAAGGTTTTGTTTTTTGAGTTTTGGACCTTTTTAGGATTTTCGGGTTGAACTTAAAGTTTTCGAGTCGAGTTAGGGTTTTAAACCTCTTTCATGCTCTATGGCCTTGTGGACTATGCATTACCAATACTAGGGTTCGAGCAGAGTTGTTACAAATTACCCCCCTTAAACAAATTTCGTCCCTGAAATTTCGTCCCGTACTTCATCGTATGGAAAGTTGTGAATGATTTACTAATAATGTGCCTTCTCGTTCTCCAAAATTGTGTCCTTATTTACTAGAGTCATTTTTTTTTATTTTTCTTATTTTTTTATTTCTTTTACTGAGTGTGTGGATAAGGTCGGGCCCATATGTTTAGCACTTAGAGCAATAGTTGTTTTGTCCTACTAACACCTTAAACTGATTACTACCTAATCTTCAAGGATCATGTCACATAACCGGCTAGCCCCAAAAAGCTTCTTATCTCTACCACGTTAGTTGGCCTCTTCCCATTAACTGTTGCTTTTACTTCTATTAGGTCCACTGAATTCCTTCTCCAGATATAACATAACCCAAAAACACCACCCAGTCCAACAAAAACTCACACTTACCAAATTTTGCATACAACTTGTGCTTTCTCATGATCTACAAAGAATCTTCAAATATTTCCAGTGTTCCTTTTTATTCTGAGAATATAACCGAATGTCATTTATCAACACAATTACGAACTGGTCTAGAAAGCTTCTGAACATCCAATCCATCAGGTCCATAAACACAGCAAGTGCATTTGTTAACCCGAAAGGCATCATCACAAATTCATCATGCTCGTAACGAGTCCTAAAGGCAGTCTTGGGTATATCTGACTCCCGCACTTTCAATTTTGTGGTATCATAACCCCAGTCTATCTTTGAGAACACGTTGGCTCCAAAAATCAACTTACATCGAGTACGACTTCCACAGGCGATCATATGTCTCCAAACTAGCCCACCATCGAGACTGATTTCAAACATTCTCCACTTCTATCTTGGAAAGACTGTCATTCTACCGAAAACCAGCTCATTGCCACATTCAAATGTGCGCTGAAGACTACTTCCCAATCGACTAATGACTACTAACTCGAAATCACATCACCACTTTGTGTTAAACCACTCTAGCCTTACGACCATCAAGACTAATACCACCACTTGAACCTAATGAGTCACTATGGCTAAACATATCACATAGACTAAATGCACCCCAGGTATATGCTTACCTATATGTACCCAATCACAACCTTGTCACATATTTTCTTCACATACGTATCATCCACCCTACAATCTTTTAACTGAACAATACAACTCCTGATTCTAAAATCTCTTATTATCATCACTCAATCCCTTCACACATTTTCTACCACACAGTCGAACCAAGAACCACTTTCGCACTTTCATTATTTCATCTTATCCACATTCTACCAAGACACTCGATTCACTCAAGGTCAATTACAAAAATTATACCCATGAATTTGTATAGTCTCACTTATACTTCCACCCTTCTCTTCCAAACACTTATTCCTCCCACGTACTCACACTAAGTTGCTACGCAACTCCACCAGAAACAACAGAATTATATCAGCCTTCAACTTCTCATACGTAGAGATCACACGTTCCCACAAGAAAATTTCTTCTCTATATAAGCAACATTTACGCACCAATCTAAACAAACTTGCCCTACCAGGTCACATCAAAAAAGGTTTTTGAAAGCAACTTCCTTCCGACTCATATCGATTCCACAACAGAAATTGAATACCAACTCCATAAGAGTTACACAATCTTTAAGGTGATTTTGATAATCCTGGTGACATAGTCTGTAGTTATATGCTTCCATTTTTTCTTTAGTCTTTCCAAATGTTGCTCCGTTTCTCTCGGCCTCTACTGTTTGTTCTTGACGTGCTAGAACGTTGGGTTTGAATGTCTCTACCAATAACTGGATCGTTTTCTCAGGCATTTGGTCATTCTAGGATAAAACGAACATGATAAAAGATATGGTTGTGGTAAATACCTAGTCGTGTGACCCATTGTGACTTGGTAGTTAATTCTTAATCAGGCCCTAAACGTTCATTGTTGTAATCAAGATTCTTCGTTCTTTGATAGTGAGGGCAAAAACCCAGACTCTAACATTTTAGTGGGAAGGACGGCGTAAATATCGATGTATATAGACGTACCTCCTTTGCTAGCATACTAAGGTTATCATGAGTTTTGAGGCTGTTTCTCATTTTTCACTTTCTTACTGCCGGTATGAATCTTTTGCTTCCCGATTTACCGAAAGGGTGAGTCAATTATGAACTAGTCTAGGGAAGTTTGAATTTTTCCATAAGGTAGGGTCACGAATCCTTTGGTGTGAAACTGTCGTTTCTAACTTTAGATTGCTGATATCATAGTCTCATTTGCTGGGACCTTTAAAAAGATATAGTTAGTTGAATAAGCTCTTACTTGACCATTCTTACAAACGGGAGTCTTGATCTTCAAAACTTTGTTAAACGTGGACATTGATAGATATTCTACGCCGTGACACCAAGAAAAAATCTACTTCACGCTTGAAGAGGTGTTAGGAGGATTTCGTGCATCGTCTCAGTTTTCCCGTGTAAGCGTTAATGCCTAATGATGTAATATCTTGACGATGGTTGTTACTCAGAGATCTATGGGGCAAGGTTTTGATGGTCTACAATCAAAAACATACGCGGGGTTAGAACATCTTAGGGTGGAACCCATGTGGTTCAAACATAGGTTGGATTAGGGCAAGGAGTCAAGGCTAAGGTAATCATTGTTGACCCAGATTAGGAGGTCGATTGAGGCTTAGATGCGTTGGACATAAGAGTTGATCAACTAATGAAGATTACAAAGGAGATGTTCTCGGGACCAATCTATGCGACATTAGATCTTAACAAAAGATATGTTTAAGCGATGGGTAGCCAAACTAGATATTTGTCCTAAAGTTACGTTAGCCTAACGTACTTCAATTTAAGCATCCAAGTCGAATTCCCAGGTTGGAATTTTGAGAGTAAATAGAGAATTCACAAAATCACTGCACAAATGTGTGGTATCAAGATCGAGAGAACTGAATGAGGGCAAAAGATTTCACCAATGTCAAATGTTCTAAACCGGTGTTATTAGGAGGGAGGACGCGCAAAGGGCTTCAATCAGGTACGAGAGTTGTCATAAAGGCTTGAGAAAGGAACTCATAGGGATAGAGTTGTGGGGTTCTAACGGTGGCTTTCGTAAAACTTAGGCTAGCCCGAGTGTTTCATCATCTAGGGGTTTATTAGCCTGTTGGTGGTTTAGTTGTTTATTAGCCATCCTAGAAGAGTGTTGATATTTAGGGGTTGTTTCAATTCTTGATTGTTTTCATGATTTAGGGTCTTGTGGAACTTAATTTGGGATTATGAGGTAACTTATGAAGATTTCAATAACAAACATTTTCATTTCATTATAATCACATAATTGGTGTACAGGTCTTCAAAAGTTCACAAAACGCACATACAACATCCAACAAAGGAAAAGATACCACGCCCAACGCACTAAATCCTAGACGAATAGATGCGGATAGAAGTAGCGGATAACTGAGCCACGCCCCTACGTCACCTCATAGATACTGTAGCAGCGCCACTGCACTTTCACGTGCCAAAAGTCCTCCAGTCCCATGCGAGCCTTGTTTATTACGGCTACTAGTACCTCCAAGTATGTTTTCGAACTATTAAAGTCAATTTTTTGGTCACGTGGGTTGATGATTCCTCTCTTATCTCTTGGTTTTCGTGTTTGCATCCACCTTGCATCCATCCTGTCCCTTAATAGCTCTTTGAATCTCGATGGTACCTTCAGGCGATAGATGGACTCGTTACATCTCTCTAACACTCTTAGTGAACCCATGTACCTCGGGAAAGACTCTGACTTTTTCTATTTCCACGTCTTTTCTGGGAGAACTCTTGTATACACCCGTTCTCCAACATGATAGTCCTTGTAGTACTCTTGGCAGCTCCAGTAGATCACTACGTCCGTTGCTTCATCATCGTCCATCTCTAGTGGCGGTGCCTCTAGTGGATCATAAAAGAAAGCGATGGCTCGCTCCTCGTTCTCACTGTTATCATCCTCAGGTTCCTCCTCATCCTCCACCTCAACATCAGCCTCGTTTCTTGCCTCATATGGTTCTTCGTCTGCTCCTGCTTCCTCGGCCTCTTCTCCATCATGAACTGGCCACTCATCCAGGAACATCCATGCCAACGAAAATACGTCTATTGGGTCTTGTTCTTTAACGGGTTTTTCCTCGGGGTCCGAGTCTTCTGGTATAGATGCTGACCATGGTTCTCCAGCCAGCTCTGCGTCGGACGCCATCCTAAGATGAGAGACGATTAGGAAGAGAAACTTAAGGTATGGATTTTATTCTTTGAGAATTATTAGTGATAATTTAATAATACAGACATTCTACAGAGCTTCTACGCTACAGAACTCGTAGTCTCCCATAATCTAAGGCCTGAAGGTTCACTAAACCTAGGCTCTGATACCAACTGCGACGCCACATCCTCTGGGCACGTCGGGACATACATAAATATAAATATAGCGATATGCGAGCCATACATTCATATTTATATACGTTAGTTATTACATCATAAAGAAGTTCTAAACCGTTCAAAAGTACATAACTATTACAGTTTCACCAAGAAATTTCAAAAAAAAAACACTAAGCACGGAAAAACTAAATATAAGAACAAAAGCAGAGGTCTCGACTCCTCAGAATGCATCAGCGGGATCCGCATACTCTTGGAACTCACCCTGTTCTTCAAACTCTTCTTCTCCCTCAGGGATGACTTCCTCTAAGAACCCCTTCTCACCTGTGGCACGAATGCCATGAGCCGAGTGTTGGAGGCAAAACTGCCAAGATCATTGTTTTTGTAAATAATTTTTGATAAAAAATTAACTGGACGGACAAACGCCGAAACGGGCTCCAGATAAAACTTTTGACGTTAAACGATCAAAATAAAACCCGTGCAACCAAAGTTAATTTAGAAGAATACCTTTTGTCGATCGATTCTTTAACTACGAT